>JANZXV010000211.1:28665579-28680012 GCA_027576455.1 Erythroxylum roigii | reverse complement strand
CTTATCTATAACAGACTAAGTGACGGTGGGCCATCTTATCCATTAAAAGAAAAACTGGGACCCTCCCACTCAAAAAATTACCAAGCATCTCATGCCCAACTTTTTGAGAAGCGTCTTAATTTGGTCCATACTTTTACCAACAAAGCTATGGTGGGTAGTTTATTGATAAAAAATGTTGAGTGTTTAACCATTTGATTCATTCACTAAAGATATTTGCAAACCATGCCTCAGTGAGAGGTCATATTTGCTACCAATAAATGGACTTATTCTTAAGGAGACCCAAACTATGCAAGATTTAAGATTCATGCCCTTCGATGGGGAGTAACACTTCACCACATACAAATGGACCATCATTTGAAAACCGTAGACTCTTACATGTTTTTGTTTGTCACCAGGTTCTTCTCTCTCAACACGACAACAAATTGCCAGAAGCTAAAAGATTAAGATCTATCCATCTCCTCCTCTCTTCTCTTTCTATATGGCGCCGACTTCTTCATAATATCGTTGCCAACATGAAGGGAATTGATATTAAAGAACAGCGAGTTAGCTGTTATTGGAGCTCTTTTCAATTTTAGGCATATTTCTTTTAAAAACCCAGGGAATCCATCCTTCAATATCGAGAATGTCACATCAAACACGATCTTATGGACTTGTAATAAAAGTTACGGTTGGTCTGGGATGTAGTGGAAAGAAGCCTGATTACTTTGGAGTGCAGAAGAACCAACAAGGTCTTTCTCTGTGTCTGACGACTAAATAATTGTATCTCAACTTCGAAGAATATTAGCTATTTCACGCACTGCACACCTCCATAGTTTTTAACACGATTAGTACCTTTGGTTGGCACCGTCAAGATTCAATTAATGACAATGTAGGAATACATTTGTGTTTTTATTCTACATGAACTATAATGGTATTAGAAAAAAAAAAGTCTGTCATGGAAGCGTTTAATCATGTGGTAAAAATATGTCATCAGACGAATATTTCCATTACTTGGCAAGGGATTTTAATAATTAAAGTGAAGTCTATTTTTTCCCTCCTATATGCCTAACAAAACTTCATCAGTTAAAGGTAGATGAAATTTTCTTTTGAAAAATAAAATTTTTGCTAATAGACCCAACCAAAGGCATCATTACAATGAGTCTTTGTTTAGACAAGTGAATGCAACATTAAACACAAAGAAATTGATCACTTAGTGAACAAATCACATAAATGGATGCATCTTTCCCCTCCTTGGTTAAGAACTAGTGTCATAATTGGCATCCCTTTATAGATTCTATCTTTGCTTCCACAACAAAAAGTATTTTCATTGAACTTCTTAATCGTAGTTTTAGTTGTCATTACTTTTATTCCAAATAACTTTGAGCTGAGAGAAATAGCTCCCATTATCTTACGTAAATAATAATTGTATACATGAATATTATACCTTTAAATATTGAATAATATCTAATTTATTTTTTGATATAAATTAAGGATTCATTTACAATGACAATCAATGAGCATATGATAATAAATGCATTCTAATTAGACTTTGATACCATTTATTGAAATGATTTCAATGATAGAAAAAGATCATAACTCAATTAAGATTGAAAGGAAACAATTATTACAAGTAATAACAAGACTTACAATACAAAAATAACTCATTAATTAATTATATTTACAGATATTATGCTTAATTTTTTAAAGATATTTGGATGCTTAAATTTGTTTTTCCATACATGAAATAAGAAAATGAATGCCCATATATTTCAATTTATTTAAATTACTACATATTTTAATATTTATTTTTGTACTATTTATTATTTAATATCTAAATTCTTCTTAAGAGCCGTGTTACAATCACACGGAAGCATCTTTACTTAAATCATATGCTAATGATAATTCAACTTTCTACCCTCAGTGCATGGCTGATGATCTTGGGGCATAGAAACTTCTTAAAGTTGGTCAACTACAATAGGGTACTTGTTTCTTGGCATTTGCACGAGAGTTGGCTGGACAGACTCATCTTTCTCCGGGGCTCTCCACCTGTTATGCAAGGATGAATGTCAGGTGAACTTTGTTTTCTACTTGACAAAGACTAGAGACAGAGTAATTATTCAGTATGCGGGAAGGAAAATCATCCAGGGTTTTATTTTGTTTTTTATTTTTTTAATTATAATTTGAACTTACTTGTATCTGGTGACTAGATGATGGACGAACACACAGATTTCGATTCTGGCCAGGTTCATCCCGGGGCACATGCGCGGTCCGCTACCAAATCCAAGAAAGGTGAATGGCTTTACCGGTGCCTGAAAATTGATTGTAAAGATAATACTTTCATTAGACAAAATAAGATGGCTGCTACGGCAGTGCAGTAGGAAGTGCTCAAGTTACATCAAATCTGGAAGGGTCAAACTTTTGTGGCTGAGAAAAGATTTCTGGGTCATGGTGAATCGAACCAACATCCAAGTTAATCGACCAGCCTTTCTTGATTTTGTATCCTGCAATATCAACAGTTGCCACCATAACATGATGCATGTTTCTAAAAGACGTGTCAAATAGTGATGAATGATGATTTTTTAGTTTATCTCATACCATCAATCTCAAAATCCTGGACAGCTTTTCTTGAGAGCCATGGGAGTACTGGGGATTGCCGAAGAGTTTCATTGATTACCTGAACCTCACCGAAAACAACAATGAAAACAATACGCTGGCGTCAAACCAAATAGATAGTTTTTTAATTTGTATCTCACTTTGTTTGTGAAATGCATGCTATTAACTTCAGACCACGTGAGGTTTGTTTCGCCATCTGTTCTCTTCGATTGTATCTGCGCGTGTTCCTCCTGCAACCTAAAACATTCAAGATTCGGATAGAAGTGGGACGAGTGAACCAATTACAGTTTGCCCTTTGGTTTATGGATATAACATTACCCTGAGTTGTTCCAGGACATTGGGATTCTCTTCTAGGAACTTGATGACCCATGTTAGGGTAGCGCAGGTAGTATCATGACCTGCAATTAACAAAGTTAGGATATTATCCTTCAGTTGACTGTCTGTCAATTTGTCTTCAGTATTCTCTCCATCGCCTTCTGTGCTATGTTTCATTATCAGGGATTCTAAGAAATCTTGTTGGAAGCTTTGCCCACTTCTTCTTCTGGAAATTATCGAGTCCAGCATAGAGTACATTCTGTCTCGAGCCTGACCAAGGAACAATGTGCATTACTTGAATTTCAAAGAAGCTTGTTTCTTCGCATTTTAACAAACAGTTCTATCTTAAACAATGCCGACATTATATTTTTCAATTCACGGGTTTGAGGTACATATTATGAGTAATACCTTAATACCATCGTAGAAAGCTGTCCCAGGGATTTTGAGTGGCACGGACGCAAAAGAGGAAGAAATGAGTTTGAAATTGGATCTGAACTTTTCCTGCTCTTCTCCTTCGGGTTCTAAACTCATTATGATGTTCCCTATCACTTTCAGGGTGAACTGCAGAAATATGACTGCTTAATTTGATATCCTAAAGGAATAAAATACAACAAATATAGATGAAAAACACGTAAGGGCCTAACTGTAGAAGCTTCTTCAAGAACAAAAACTGTTCGGCCAAGCCAATTGTCTAATGTTTGGATTGCTTGATCATTAATGAAATGGAAGTACTTTTTCAGGCCATCCACTGACAAGGGTTCTGCAATTAGTCTCCGAACCTTCTTGTGTGCTTCTCCAGTTGTGTGGAGTAAACTGTTTGGGCCTAACACTTGCCTCCCAGTATAAAAAAGGTTCAAGCTCACAATCCCATCCTTTCCTGTTAGCAAGATTCTGCTAGCTTCTCTTCCTGTCATGAAGACGGTGAACCTTCCCAGGACAAATGTCTTGAACACCTTTCCGTACCTAAGAGTATGCATACAAAGATTAAATAGCCTTTGTATACACAATATAGAGCATCACAACAAATGTTGCAAATGAATGGTTACCTGTGCTGCCTCTTCTTCATGAAGCCAGCTATACCAGATGGGCTCGCAAAATCTGACAGGAATGAGAAGCTTTCACCTACAATAGGCCAACCTAAGCTACCAGGAATTTTATCCATCGTTTTGGGTGAAGTCCATGATTGAAGAAAGAAAAGAGCTGCAAACACAACCAAGCTTAAGACAATCAACATCAGTAAGATGCTCAAATCCATTCCTTGCTAGTTGTTCAAACAAATAGATAAGACCAAACATTAATTACGATTGCAAAAGGTCATAGCAGGTGCTATTTATTCCACGTGTCAGCTCCGGTTTCTCCGCATAAATGGCTGACCTTCGTATTTGTCCCTTCTCTCGAAAGTTTCATGTATAGACATGGAACGTCGCACCTTATTGCGATTCTTTTTATGTTTAGTGGCTGCTACTGCCGCAGTTGGTATGAAATGGCCGGCCTTGTTTAATTTCAGATTCTGCGTAACTTTGTTTGGTCGCACTAATTTGTTGTTTCTGCTCTATTACTCCCTTGATGGTATCAGCCAAAGATTTGTTCTTGTTTTCTCCATATGAAGGCATTGTTTGCGTCTTCTAGTATGTTATTGATCACATTTTAAATTGAATTTCTATGACTTCATAGGCCCTCATTATTTGTAATTATTGAACCAACCAAATTTGAAAGTCGGCTTTTTTGCCTTAGTGCATTGTAGTTGTCAACAGTGTTCTTTTGCCGTCCCTCGAAATAGGTGCTCCATATTAACGTGGATATGAGATCACTGGTTGATGCTTCAGAAGTTAAAACATGTTAAAGTATCCTATATTGTTTAGACATGAAGATATTAAAGGGTTTATAAGTACTAATAATCAACTATCCAAACAACTAGTTCTAATTATTTGGACAATAGTTGACCCAAGTCCAATTCTTATTAGTGGGCTCTATATTCTACCCATATTAAAAATTCACTAAAAAAAAAATATAATTCGCGACGTTTAAAAAAGTCACAAAATGTCAAAAAACATCGCAGAATACAATTTGCGACGTTTTAAAAAACGTCACAAAAAATGTCGTAGAATGTAGTGTAGGCAAAAAGTTTCTGCGACGTTTCCCAGAAAACGTCGCAAAAAATACGAACATTTCGCGACGTTTTTAAAAAACGTCACTGAAAGATTGGTCATTCTGAACAAACGTCGCACAAGATATTCACCGACGTTTTAAAAAAAAACGTCATACACAGTCCTCAACGACTTTTTAAAAACGTCATAGAATGTCTTTCGCGACGTTTTTATTATTATTTATATTATTTTTTAAATCATTATTTTCTCATTTTTCGAAAATCATTTTAATTTAATAATTTTTAATTATTAAAATTAAAAATTTTATACTACTTATTATATGTTTAAATTATTTTAAAATTTTGAAATTATTTGCATTTGGGTCATTTCTTGTGATTTAGAATTTTATATATTTTAAATATAAGAATTCCTCACTTCCAAAAGAGGTCATTTCTTTCCCAAGTCTCCGATGAAATATATATGGTTTATAACAAAATGGCCCCCAACCATCAATTTAATTTCTGCCTGACAGGTCATTAATTCATCTCTTTTCCATATAAGTTCCACACCGCTGAAGAATTAATCATTCCCTGAAATTGGATTCAAAATTTGTCGACTTGGAAATTGCAGGGCATGAGAACAACAATCGAGAAAAGCAAATTAGAGGCAGTGTCAGTCAAGGAATGGATGCCCATTTGCTAGCTTGTTTGATAATTTAAGACGACAGGGGCAAAAGTCACAAAACAAAAACGCCAAGGAAAAGAAGGTTAAAATTTCAAAAGTAACCGTATTCTTACATATATGATTAACTGAACTAATTACAAGGAAATGAAGGTTAAATTTCCAAAAGTAACCGTGTTCTTACATATATGCTTAACTTAACCCCACAACATTAATCACATAACTTGGAATTGACAAAGAAAAAACTTCAATAATCATATATGAAGTGAAAGCAATGAGAGTGTCATCGTGCGTGGACAGAACAATCACCGTAGAAAGAATCACCTACATGCCTCTTGGTGCTTGACTGATAACATCCCTAGCATGTGTTGATCAAACCTCTCCTTCCTTCTTGGTAGGTGCTGTAGTTTTCTTCTTGCGACCAATGTCAACCCCATAGTGCTGGAAATATCACTGCTTGAAAGGTGCTGCATCAACTGTAAGAAGCAAACTTCCCACTTTCAAATATCAGCCTGGCAAAAGCAAAAGCAATACTTCTATTCAAGGCACAAATGCATCATGAAAGATAAAAATTGAGTGAATTACTTGCGCACGTACCTAGAGCACATATAACCAGAATAGCTACACCAAGCGGCAAACCTGAGCTTTTTTATAGGAAACATAATAGACAGACAATCACATCAAAACAAAGTAAAGAAACGATGTAGGGCCTCTATGAAACCTCATAACATGTCAGTGAGGCAGCAGGAAGAAAGCATCCTTCAAAAGTAATTTCACAAGCTTAAACTATGTGGCAATAAAAACAAAAACCTTGAAGTATATTTAAGAGAAAACATAGGTGTTGATCACCATATATAGCACTTGGTAGAAGATTGAAGAGAAATATGATCAAATAACTAAAGAGAAATATGATCAAATATCAACAAAGCCCATGTTACTTTCACAACAAAGCATAAAGAATTTAACATGGTTAAAGAAACACAATACACAAAAAGACATGAAAAGAAGGAAAAATACCTTTTGGATTCAGCAATCATTATCTCAACCTCTGCCATTTGAGGATCATCCAAGTCATTGAAGTAAATATTTACATCACCGACCATGGTTGGGAAATAGCATATAATATTTAATTGAGATATTTAGGATGATTTTATCAATTACCATTACTTACTACACAAGCACAAGGGTAATTTTCTAAATTTGAATTGCCAATGCTACTCACTGTATAGAAATGTTATGATATTTCAATGAAATGACATGAATGCTAAAGTCTTCGGGACATTTAAAATACATTGTCTTTTTAAAGTCCCCTCCAATAGCAAATAATACTTCCTTTGTATCCCAAAAACCATATCATCAAATCCAGAAACATCTTCCACTGGAGCAACCACAGATCTCATTGCCATAAAAGGAAAAGAAATGTTCATTTCCAGCAAAGATAGGATAATTAATTATGAGACTTTTCATTATTTATACGAACTGATCATAAAAAATTGAAACAAGATTAGAAAATACCCTGACAGAAAGTTGTGATAAATGACCGATATCAGCAAACATAGCTTCTGCACCTGAACATACATAATACATAAAAGAAAAGTTCAATTAAGTAAGAACGTACAACATACAACATACACATAGGATTGCAATATATGTCTACCTGAACAACGAGACTTGTACAAGATGAAGGCCACCACATCTCCCCTGGTTCTACCAAATATCTCCTGAAAATGCCAACCCAACCAAATCCTAATACCGACAATGAGAAAACAAACTTGAAATATGTGCATAAATTGACGTTGTTGCAATATCCTTGGCTATTTTATACGATTATGTGAACAACTAACCAGCAGAAAAATTTTGCACTTGAGAAGTCTTTGTTTCTCTGTTTTCTTTCTCTAGAAATGGACTACTCTGTGTTAGAGAGAGGAAACTAGAGTTTGGAATCTCTGCTTAGAAGATGGCATCATTCGGTAGGTTAGCTTCAAAGTATGGAATCTACAAAATCGTGCCTCCTATTCTGGCTTCTCCGGAGGAGACAACGATTGCTAAGCCGGTCGCTTGCCGCGAAGAATGGTGAGAAATCGCCACCGACATTCACAACTCGACAGCAGTAGATCGGTTTTTGTCCTCGGACCCTTTTTGGAAATGATAGCTAAATTTGAAGATGACATTCAAGAGTGAGTAGCAACCACCAGATAACGAATTTCATATTGGTTTCAATCAAAAGCTTGCTTTTGTACAAATGGGTAGAAAAAAGACTCTTCAAAACAAGCTAGTTTGGCAAGAAAAATAGTAAACAATGTTCTCTAGTCGGAAGTTCTCATAGAAGGGGATTTTTTTAATGAAAAACAAATTGAGTTTGAGAATGTGTATACCAGCGGTTGAGAGACGCTTCCCATTACACAAACTCATCAATTTGCCCATTCCTAGTCCAAAAAATTCTAGATTTAAGATCTGCAAGGATCTCAATGAAACCTAACTCTAGAACAAAAATAAAAAAAAGCGCCAAAACAGACTACAAAATCTCCGAAAACAAATCCAACAAAGCGGAAATCAATGAAAAACTATACAAAACCGAACAGGAACTTACCGGTGCGATTAGGCAGAGCTGTGCTTCTGGTTTCAGAGAGAGAGATAGACAGAGATGAGAGGAATGGAAAAGAGTAGAGGGGGTTTTTTGTTAGGGACCGAAAGGCGGAGAAGAAGAATAAACCAGAAGAACAAACGTGACATAAAAACTTGCAAAATGGTGGGAAATGAATTCTTTTAAATATTAATTGAACAAACCGCGATGTTTTCTTTAACAGAACGTCGCGGTTTTTATTTTGCGACGTTTTATTAAAAAAACGTCGTGAAAAATATGACAAATTTGTGACGTTTTATTAAATGTTGCAAAAAATTGTTTCTTTTCGTGACGTTTTTTAAACGTCACAAAAAAACTGAACAATTCGTGGCGTTTTTTAACAAAACGTCGCAAATTGTGTGTATTTGTTGTAGTGTGTTGTCCAGGTTCAAAGTTGATGATGCTAAGCCCAGGAGTACGCCTTTGGCTAACCATCTCAAATTGTCAAAGGAGCAATCACCCGAGAAAGCTGAGGAACATGAACATATGGCAAAAGTGCCTTATGCTTCTGCAGTTGGGAGTCTGATGTATGTTATGGTCTACACTAGGCCTGATATAGCACATGTAGTGGGAGCTGTGAGCAGATACATGTCAGATCCAGGGAAAGAACATTGGGAAGCTATGAAGTGGCTTCTGAGATACTTGAAAGGAACAGTCAGCACCTCACTTTGTTATGGGAATGGCAAGGTAGTATTAAAGGGTTTTGTTGATGCTGATCTTAGTGGAGATGTGGATTCAAGCAAAAGTATCATCCGAATATGTCTACACTATAGATGAGATAGCAGTGAGCTAGATGTCTAAACTTCAGAAGTGTGTCTCTATGTCATCTACAGAGGCTGAATATGTTGCAATAGCTAAAGTTGGTAAGGAGATGATATGGTTGACTGATTACTTGGAAGAGTTGGGCAAGAAGCAGAATAACAAGGTTCTCTTCACTGATAGTCAGAGTGCCATACAGTTGGTGAAGAACCCAGTATATCATTTTAGAACCAAGCACATCCGACGCAGGTATCATTTCACTCGCAGTTTGGTGGAAGAAGGTGAGATGTGTTTGAAGAAGATTGATGGTGCTAAGAATCCAGCAGATATGTTGACTAAAGGTGTGGATGCTGGGAAACTGGGGCTGTGCAAGGCCTCAGTTGGTCTTCTACCATAACGTGGGAGATGTTGCGGCTAGGTGAGTTTGTGGGTACATTGGCATAGAGAATGAAGATGATTGGATTGATTGGATCAGTCTCCAAGTGGGAGAATTGTTAAGATATGGAGCCTGATAAAATATTCTGGACTTTACACCAGGCCCAAGTTCGCGAAACATGTTATGCCTCTTGTATTGTATTCTCCTAGTGTATCAGAACAATTCACAGTGAATAAAAGAAACCCTAGCCGCCCATGGACGTAGCCATATGTTGGTGAACTATGTAAATCTGTGTGTTCGTTTACTTTCTGCACTATTCTTTGATTGTTGTGATTGATCGTCCATAACAATACGTAGCGTTTAGAATAATATGATCGTCCATAACAATACGTAGCGTTTAGAATAATACCAAAGAAACGTAATATGTACGCAAGTATAGGGAATGATTCGCAAAACAATATATTAAGTATGTTCCAACAAATGTACGACATGTTCTGTTATGAATGAATGATGTTGTCTCTCTCTCTATGAATTCTTCTCTGTAATTTTCTCTCTCCCTATCTTTCCTATAACAAAGTCTATTGTCCGAATATTCGTGTGTGCTATGTCGAATGGCGACACAATTCTTGCAACAAATCCTCCCACCCTCTTCTTCCTCGCTTTGCCAATCCTTCCCACTCTTCATTTCTTCTTGCCTTGTACCTGGACTCTTTCCAAAGGGCTTTCTAGGCATTCCCTTTCACAATTTTTTTCCTTCCATAAATACTTACGATTCTTTCAACTACCCTTTCAGTGCCTCCCCTGTAAATCTACTTCCTTCCTTTACAAGCAACATGACGACTCTTCACCCTTCTGATTTTCCACCCCTACCTCTCACCATCAGATAACTGCTCCTCTCAACCTCAACTGCACCTCCCACCAAGAAAACATGGAAGCAAGTTGTTGGAGACCAACTCATCTTTTCCCTTACCTTTAGTCCACCTCGAGAGATTGACAGTAAATTGGTGGTTTGTCCAAACCTTGAAATACTCCAAGAGGGCACAAGGAGTTGGAAAACGACCATTGTTAGGTTCTTCTATGATCATCGGCCAGCTTTTCCTCTCATCCAATGTTAGGCCAACAAACTATGGAAACAAAGAGGGCTTACAGATGTCTTGCTCTCAGAGGATAATCATATCCTTTTTACTTTCTCCACTACCTCTGAAGCACTCAATATTCTTGAAAATGGTCCTTGGCATTTTGGCAACTAGCATATATCCTTGCAAATATGGCAACTCAGCTTACGGTTTAAATCAATCAAGGTGTATAATGTCCCCCTCTACATCAACTTCCGTAGTGTCCCCCCTTGAGTATTGGACTACTAAGGGGTTAAGCTCATTAGCAAGTTATATCAAGAAACCCTTATGCATGGACGAATATACTATAAGGCAGAAGTGAATAGGTTACGCCAAAATATATCAATGTTAAGCTTTCTAAAGAGCTTCCTATTGAAATACATATCTTGAAGTTAGGAGATGATAATAAACTATGGGAAGACTCCATTGCTATGGTTCAAGACGATGTTACAAGCAAAGTTGGAAATAGCAGACTAATCTCATTATGGTATGATAATTGGTCGGGGCATGGTGCACTCATCACTACAAGAAACCCCACTCCATCCTCATCTCTCAATGTGTGGATGAATTTAGTGATCAATGATAATTCCTGGCATCTCCCACAATAGTTGATGCACCTACAACCAACTTACCTTCCAAGCCCTAATTCTACTGATATATTTTATTGGAAAGGATATGCGATCTATGCACTCCCCAACAAAACAACCAAAGAACTACTAAGACGCAGACAACCTGTCGTCAAATGGCACCAAATTGTCTAAAGCACTGCATTAACTCCCCGACTCTCCTTCATCCTTTGGTTGGCAATTAAGAACAAACTTCTCACTGCTGATAGATTGCCATACTTGCACATTGAGCAACATTGTCCCATACGTCAAGTTCGGGTAGAAATCAGGGACCATCTTTTCTTTACTTGCTCCATCAACAGCATTATATGGCAGAATATTCAGCGAAAGTGCCCATAGACTGATCTGGGAAACTCCATCATTGACATTTTCCAACATTTACTGGCACAATCCACTCGTCTGCTACCAAATCAACGCATGCATATTCTAGTGTTGGGACTCTGTGTATACTCACTATGGCGACAAAGAAATTCCAGGAGCTTTGCACACCAAAGTACAACACTAGAGGTCCTTCAATCAAGCATCATAAGAGAGCTTCGTGAGCTGATATTAGTGAAGAGGTTACACTTGCAATGCACGACCAGCATCCTTGTAACCCTTAACATCTGATTCTGTTTAATACATGGGTCTCCCCCTACTCTTTTTATCCTTCCATATGTGATCTTGTAAGAATTGTAATAGGGTAATCCCCTCACATTTCCATCGTTTTTGTACTCTTTTTAATATCTATTATTAATTATCTTAAAAAAAGATTATCAAAGATTGACATTCCTTATTTCTTTTCAATAATATAATAATAGTTACTTGATTTTGTTTAAGTGATTATTTAATCCTTGCGGTGGAAACAATGGATTATTATAGAGTTTTCATTGGATGGGAGATAATAACGCAATAGTGATGTCTTCAACGTTAAATATTTCCTTATTCAATGTGACTCTGGTTAGGAAACGATGTACGTAAAAGGTAAAGAAAAATTATTGCTAGTCACCTTGAGCCTTACTATTCATTGACTATTTGGTTTAGCCCCTTAATATGTTGTCCTAACTATATTCCTTCAAGCTTCTTCAATCTATATAATCTTTGCTTAAGATAAAACTTAGTTTATAAGAGAAGCAAATTTGGGATTGGACTCTTATGTACACTAAACATATATACACTAAACAAGTTTATATACAAAAATCAATGTTTTAAAAATCGAACTAGACATCGAACCAGTCAAAGCAAAGGTTTAAAGTTTAGAGGTTTAATAAAGCAAAGGTTTAAGATTTAGAGGTTCAACGGGTATTGAACGGTTATAAAACTGGTATATAATAAATAAGAATAAAAATTATAAGAATAAGTAAAAACATAGTATAAAATAAAATATGTTGATAAAAAATACACATCATGTCTATTACTATATAATAAATTAAAAATTTTAAACTAAGATTAAATCTAACATAAATTTTAAAATAATAATAAAAATAAAAACTATATTATCGTATTATCATTTATTTAAAAACTCATAAAATTTAAAATATGTTTAAAGAAAATTAATAAGGATGACTCTAACTTTATTTTAACTTTTTTTAGTATCCTTTAAATATACTTTTTATAGTTTAAATATTATTTTTAACACATTCATAAATTATTTTAAGTAAATTTACTTAACGCCTTCGGATCTTAACACCATCGAAAAACAATACAAAAACGTTGTTGATTTATATTCAACACGATATTCTTTGGTTACAAGGGAAAAGAATTCCTGATTAAGGAAAATCATTCTTAGGAAGCACCATTATTTAGGATAATACGAAATCATTTAAATTTTATTTTAGTGTTAGTACATCTCAACGCTTTATTCTGCTAGCAAAGGCTTGTTTTCACCAGCTGCAATTTTCTTTCCCTATTGGAATTTTCTGCCCAAACAGGTAATAGGTCAATAGAAAAAAAGTTTCAGAATAACGTTTAGTGAGTTTGTCAAGAAAACATAATTAAGAAAAAGACTAAGAAAAACAATACACTTACTTGCTACAGCGCGAATTGGGGGCATAAGGTATTTCAACGTCGACGTTGCATAGACCGGGAAGCTTCTTTATTTTAGCAGCCTGAATATTCAGCTCAGATGCGCCTTCTAAACATTGACAGACGATCTTCTTAGCTAATTTGTCAGTGGCACGGTCTTTGAGCTCTTGAACAGCTGCACAGCAATTAGGGGAAGGTTTTGAGGCATTTCCAGACAAATATTTTTGGCAGACCTGAATCCGTTGCTTCACTTGTTTGCATATAGCTGGGCCAGCTTCTGTAGGAATTGCAGTACTCACGACTAAAACCAACAACAGAATAGCCCAGAAACCTTTCATTTTTGCTTGTATTCGGCTGTATCTTGGCTTTGTAGTATTAACTAGAAAAGGTTGATTGGTGCCAATAGGATGCTTTCGTGGGCCATTTATAGGTAGTATTCACTCATCCCGTCAGAGAAAATTAAGTAATGGAATATTAAATTGGTTTGATCATGCATGCCGGCTTATAAGTTGGAGAAAGGTAAAGCTTTTCAGTTAGGTCATTTTCTTCTGTATCTCCTTTTTTGTACATTGTGCCGAACTTAATTGTTAGGCCAAGGAAAAGGTAAGAAACAAAGCTTTACGATTTGACATATATGTCAAGTTATTATTAACATTTGAGACAAACCCTTGAGTAAAAGCCAAATTAGAGAATTAAAGAAATATATGGTGACATTATGTTGTACTTTAGGCAATGAAAAACATAAGATTTCATTTATAAGATGAACGATGATGACAACAAAAAGAATTTCTTACGTCTTTCTCATTTGATCATCACAACGTCTAATAACAATCTATAACCACTACAAGAAAACAAGCATTCTGCGACGTTTTAAAAACGTCACAGAATGTTCCAAAAACGTCACAAAAAACGTCGCAGAATGTGGTGTTAGTAAAAGCTTTCTGCGACGTTTTATGTAAAACTCACTAAAAATTTGCACATTTCGTGACGTTTAACAAAACGTCACTAAAAGTTTGCACATTCTGCGACGTTTTTAAAAAACGTCACGGATTGTCTAACATTTCGCGACGTTTTTAAAACGTCACAGAATGTGAAAGAATCCACGACGTTTTTTTGGAAACGTCGTGGAATGTCTTTCGTGACGTTTTTAAAAACGTCGCAGAATATCTTTTACGACATTTTTAGAGTTATTTTCCTTCAATTATTAATTTTTATTTTTCAAAAATAATTTAAATTTAATAATTTTCAATTTTAA
>JANZXV010000211.1:28623738-28633810 GCA_027576455.1 Erythroxylum roigii | reverse complement strand
ATATTATAATAATTTTAAATTTATTAATTTTAGACAAATTTAATTAATTTAAGTTAAATTTAAAAGTTGAGATCATCTATAGTATTTTTATTATTTTAATCAAAATTTAAGAAAAAGAATTTTTAAAAAATTAAATTTAAAATTACTAAAAATATCTATCTCGTAATTTAATAAAATTTATTTCACTAATCGAAGAATGCCTTAGAGGGATGGAATAAAATATATTTTTATTTCATAGACTTGCCATAATCAACGGTGGTTCGTAAAAGTTTCACGATTGTCAGGAGGTGGGCACTATAGCAAAGCCGTAACGAGTCAATTAGATCGAATAAACCCCAAATTAGCGCGGCGGAGTTTTCGCACAGTTCAGGGCGCACTCTTTCATTTTCGTCAAAGCCTCTCTCTCTCTTTCGAAAGTCGGAGTCCCCTAACATCGCAGCCGCACATCAGGTACATACATCAGCGCTTGCTTAACATATTCAAATCTTGGATTTGCGTCTTCTTACTTTTTAACTTTGTCAAATCTCTTTTCTGTTATGCTAGATCCGCTCATCATTTGCTCAATTTCCTTTCAATATAGTCTTTCGAATATGAAATTGCATGTTTTAATCTGTTAAACGGTCTTTTCACGGTTTCACGATTTGATAGTTTTCGGAAGTTTTCTGTTGACTCTTGATTCTGTTAAATCTGTTACTGTCTTTTGCTGAACTGCTTTCAAGCTACACTTTATGTTTGATGGTGATGGTTGTGTCTAATACCAACTGATGCGGCGAGAAATGAAGAAAACTAACACACTAAATGTGAAGAAACATAAAAATCCACTTATAAAGAAAGCTTAAAGCTAACTAAATATGAGAGTATTATTGATATAATGAATAACGCAATGTTTCAGAGGCCTATTTATAGGCTTGACAAGGCAATCCAAATGCAAAGGAAAGTAGGAACCTTAGAACAAGTAAGAAACTTAAAGAAAATAGGAAACCAAAATAAGTAGAAAACTTACAGCCTGTTTGGTCGAGGGTAATAAGTATTCTATTACCTGTCTATTTCTATTTGTTAAGTATTCTTTGTTTGGTTGGAAAAAGACTTACAGAATAATCACTCCTGAGCATTAATAATTCTTGAAAACGGGGAATAGCCAAAGAAACTAACCCCCTGACTTTACCTATTTCGCACACATCCGGAATAGGTAAACACGAATTTTCTTTCTTTTGAATCTTCATCCTGAGTTTGAATCTTCATCTATTAGCAAGTCCGTTGGCCTAGTTCGATCATATTGACTTCCAATAGAGGGAGCCCATTATCATCCTCATCGTTATCATCGTTGCCATCATTCAAGTCAAGCTTCTTATCTTCTTGTTGGGATGTGCTTTTGTTTGGACTTCCTTTAGAATCTGATAATGCTGCACACTTAAATATTTCTTGCCTGTGATTGAAATTGCATGAAAAATTTAAAATAACCGAATGTTGGCAATAACGTGAGGAATAAAAAAGAATGTATGAGCTAGAAATAAGCATGTATGACTCTGAGCTAGAAATAAGCATGTATGACTTTGTAAGTATAATGTCACTCCTAATTCATAAAGGCACTTAAAACCACTTGGTAAGTTAGCTTTGACATCCTAAATTAGAAGACACTTAATCATTGACTTTATTAAACTGGATTATGACAAATATTTCAATAGAATTACTGGATCCAAAGTTGTATGCCCATATCAATCACATGCAGAAGGACACCCCGACAATGCAATTTGAGATTAAAAAAAGGCCTAATTTTAGTTTCAAAATTCAACTTTTTATTGCTTCTTAAAATAGCAAAACCAATGATATAAAAGAAATTCTGTAATGGAAAGATTTTGTAGGGACTTCTACTTTTAAGATGTGATATGAGCAAACCATTCAGTAGACTTCTGAAGCATCCGAACTTGTTCATAAAAGAGTACTTGAGAAACAATACTGTTAGACCTCCTATTATGCAAGTCTACTCTAGAAGGGCAAGGAAAGGGGTAACCGAGTAAAGTTACTCCATTCTGTTAAGGGTAGGGGCTGGTAGTTAGATGACGTGCATGAGAGAGGGTGTGAGGGGGAAGTTAGTTACGGTATTGACATAATCAGCAGGGGAAGAATAAATAAAGTAATGATTGGGGAAGGGAGAGCATGTTTTTTCTAAGAAGATTCTGGCGAGCCTGAGGCTAGGAGAGAGCAGCGCTCTCGAAGTTGTCTGCAAGTCACCTTGTAACTTGACAGAATTCGAGTTACTTTATAATAATATTCAGTGAAAATTCTCTCAGACATTGAGAGTTCTATCACTGGTATCAGAGCAACGATCCTATCAATGGCTAATAAGAAGGGAGAGAACCGAATGGATGGAATCGAGAAGGAAATGGAGAACTTACGTTAAGATTTCCAGAACCACTTTGAGCTTTTGAGGGAAGAAAGGAGACTAGACAAGGAAGCATTGCAACAAAGTTGGGAACAATCCCAGCTCAAGGTGAAGGAGTAACGTGAGTTAATTCAAATATTCTAGCACATTTCAAAATGTTGTACTTTAGCTTTTTATGAGTGGCAATTTGAATGAAACTTGATGGAAGTTCTTTTTCTTGATGCTAATGCAAGGTCCAATTTCAAATTTGTTTCTGGAGGATATGAATCTACTCACAGCTTCCAATGATCAAACTGTAAGTTACTTATGTTAAGTGGTTTCTTTAGAAATGTTAAATTGTTCCACTTCTTAAACAAAAGAAGATAAGATATATGCAAGAAAGATGGAAAATATGATCAAGAAACAATTACAAGGGATTGAGGTAGGCTATAATGATTCCGATACTTTTACATCTTAAGGATATCAGAAAGGTCACTATATTCCAAGTACCATACATGATATGCAATTCATATTATCTCATACAACAGGTTCTATAATTCACCATGTTTTGATTAAATTGACCAATTTGCAGATAAAGGTGTGGGACATCTAGGAGAAAAAATGCACTGGTGTTTTAACTGGTCACATAGGAAGTGTCAACTCCTTGTATTCCCACCCAACAAGTTTTGGTAAGTATCATAAAATCTTCCATCTCTATGAATAGCTCGAGAAGCTTTAACTTTCTAAAGGAGCAAAGTACTTTTTTTTATCAGATCTTCTTGTCTCTGGTTCAAGACATTAATCATTTGCCATATGGCACTTAAGATGCAAGACTTCCTTTAATAATAGATCTAGTCGAGCTTGCATAAGGCAGGCTGAAATATATTTTAGGCCTAAATGATTAAAATACTATTTATAGTGCTGCTTTTCTTAACCATTTATTCACCAATTCAATTGAAGATAATAAGTAATCAGATTTTTTTCTATTGTTTAGACTTCCTTCAAGAACGCAGTCATAATCTATGTTTAGAGGGATCAAAGTTGTTAGCTTTTTGTACTCTCCCTATCTGTTGAGAATGTCCTTTTTTTATAATATTGTACATATACTGGATCATGATGCCCTTTGACTTGGATTGAATTTTTGAAACGTATGAAATCTTGATTTTTTTTCAATTATGATGTTTTCTATTTTTTTCAACCTTATTGCAATCTACATTTAATTTTTTTAAATAATCAATTTCATAGAAGCTGCAATCAGTACATTTATGAAGTGATTTATGATATCTTTTAGTGGCCATTTTCTCAAAGACTTTATTGATCATTCATTTCCAACGGCGAGGTTAGAGAAGATTACGACAGATCTCCAATAAGTTCTGATATCTCAACAATAAAAGCAACGCCTTTTTTACTTTATTAAACGTGAGATCTTGATGGATATAAAGAAAGATAGGTGACAATGGGAAAAGAGACCAGATATTGCTTTTTTTGGGAGTATAAATGTATTCTTTCTTTTATTTGGACAACTACACCAAACACCTTGATGCCTTAATTCATTTAAGGAAGTTAATGAAATGAAATAATTGCCACCTGCCCAGATGAAATGAAATAATAATCACGAACACCTCGATGTCGATGCCTTCATTCATTTAAGGGAGCTAATGAAATGAAATAATTGCCACCTTCATAAATAAAATAAAATAAAGAATTGGGGGTGCAGTATAGCGTGCTTGGTGAGGTACTTTTTAAAGTGCCATCCTTTTTAATTCACTTTCATTATTCATAATATATTTACAAATCTGACTTTCTCAAAAAAAAAATGATAACCTAACAGCAAACTCATTCATAGTTTCAGAAAGAACTGCAATCAGATTATTACATCAAAGATATAAACATGAATACGATGCGAAGGTTCAAGATGATAATTTAAAACGTAGGCAGAAAAGAGCAACAGTTCTACCCAAAAGATCATAAGATCTCCTTTCAATTCTTGGGGACACGTACGATGAGAAACACCCAATTTACATGACTGGTAAGGGCGACATAAATTTGAAACCTTTTCTCCATCTCAATAATGTTTAACATCTCAGCCAACTTTTTAGGTCCAACACTATGCACTGCAATTGAAGGAAATCCGAAAAATGGAGAATATTACGATGTCTTCATACAACACCGGTTAATACTGAAAACAGCTTGGAATGTGAAGTCCTAAACAGGTTCATAGAGGCCCAAAACATGGCCACCCAGACAACGAATCGCCGCAACCTGATTAAAAAATAATAATTTGCATGATACGTCTAGTTTTTGCATGAAAGATTTCAAGATCTGTCTTCAATATTATTTAAAGATGATTACCTTTCCATGAATTTCATACTTGATAGAGCCATCAAGCTCGCCGCCTAAGGACATTAACTTTGTCACCGTACTGTTAATATCATTCACCGTGAAGGATAGCATGGAAGAGTAGCCTTTCTGCAAAACATGTTCACTATAAAACTGGATTAGAAACTCAAACAAATTCCAAAACTATAACAAGAGAGATAAAGATTACTTGGGAGATTGCATTAGAGCGAGCTTAAGAGGTCCCAATTGAAGTTCAGCCCAACGAAGAGTACACACATTAACGGTAAAATCCAATCCCTGTGAGTAGAAACGAGTGGCTATAGGGACATCCTTGTGTAGCTGTAGTATCCACCTAAACGACGCGGCCGACCCCATCGGCCAAGGATAAGAAGAGTTTGTAACGACAACGGAGGAAGAATGTTGATTCAAAGGCTACAACGATGCCAATTCCTTATTGCTCGGCCCAAGTCCACACGCTTTTTATGTTTCCTCCATTTTCTTGGAATTAGTCTCTGCCTTGGCTTATGTAAGTTACTCTTTCTATTTTCCTTGGAACTCCAATGATACCAACAGAATAATTTGGCACCTAAAATATAGTAGAAAAACCCTTTTAAGGTAAATAACACAAAATTATCGAAGGGTGAAGGAAACTCTCCATTATAGAAGAGAGAAACACTCCATAACAGGAGAGAAACATAAAAAATACTAACAAACTCCATACAAGAAGAACATACCATAAAAACAATAACAAAACTATATCTATCTAAATACCTATATATATATATATAATAAACACCTAAAATGAAAAAAAAAAACCATGATTAGTTTATTTACTCTTTTTCTCCTATTTTTTAATATTAATTTGATGTTTTTAGTTTTTTTAAATTGTATGATTGTAAATATCTATATTTTTATCACTAAATATAATAAATAAGATAGATAATACTTAAAGATAAGTTAATTTTATTTATAAGTAGTGTTATTAATTTTATTTTATTTATTATAAACTATTAATTAATAAATATGGATTACTAATAAAATATTAATATTTTTTTCATCTATCATAAATTTATATTTATTATATCAGATTTTATATTATAATCGCACTTAAAATTTTAATTAATATAAGTATTTATTAATATTTAATAATTAATTTATCGTACAAATGATGATGATAATCAATGCTATAAAAATATTTACTATTGTAATAAATTTGGTAGCACATTTTAACTTTTAATTTTTATGTTATAAATGTTAACAACAAATTCATGATATTTTATTAATAATGGATAAGTAAATAGGATATTTTATTTTTAATTATTAAATAACTTGGAAAACAAATTGAGAATAAAATTATTTACTAAAAAAGATAAACTAAAACTTATTAAAGTATGTATTTAAAATAAAAGTTTAGCATTTTTAATGTATTAAAATTAAAATAATTAACTTTTTTTTGGAGATGATGTAAACTAAAAAATTTTAAGAGCTAAAATATATTTATTTTGAAATAATTTTTCTTTTAAAGATAATTTTAGTTTTAGAATAGATTTTATTTTATAATAATTTAAAAGGTAAATAAAATAAAAATATTACTAAATAAATTATAGTGATCATGTTTTGATTAATAATTAATATTGTATAAATAACTGTTATCTAAGGAAAACAAAAAGAGTAACTTAAATAAACCAAGGTAGAGACTAATTCCATGAAAATGCAGAAAATATAAAACGTGTGTGGACTTGGGCCTAGCCTTTGAATCAACATTCTTCCTCCATTGTCGTTATAAACTCTTCTTACCCTTGGCTGACGGGGTCGGCCGCGTTGTTTAGGTGGATACTACAGCTACACAAGGATGTCCCTACAACCACTCGTTTCTACTCGCAAGGATTGGATGTTACCGTTACTGTGTGCACTCTTTGTTGGGCTGAACTTCAATTAGGACCTCTTAAGCTGGCTCTAATGCAATCTCCCAAGTAATCTTTGTCTTCCTTGTTATAGTTTTGGAATTTGTTTGAGTTTCTAATCCAATTTTATAGTGAACATGTTTTGCAGAAAGGCGACTCTTCCATGCTATCCTTTACGGTAAATGATATTAACAGTACGGTGACAAAGTTAATGTCCTTAGGCGGCAAGTTTGATGGCCCCATCAAGTATGAAATTCATGGAAAGGTAATCATCTCTGAATAATATCCAAGACAGATCTTGAAATCTTTCATGCATAAAACTAGACATATCATGCAAATTACTTTTTTTAAATCAGGTTGTGGCCGTACATTGTCTAGATGGCCACATTTTGGGCCTCTATGAGCTTGTTTAAGACTTCACATTCCAAGCTATTTGCAGTATTAACCAATGTTGTATGAAGACATAGAAAAGACATCAAATATTCTCCATTGTTTAATGGAGTTATTTGTTTTATCTAGCTTCCAAAAGGCTCTGAAGTCCCTCTTTTATGGAAAACTTGATTTTTTTAAAAAAATTATATGGAGCTCAGAGAGCAGTGCGAATTTTGGACACACAAGCATGAATGTGTTCAATAATACATCATAGAGAATTTGCATTATGGCAGCTGACATGCTTTTTAGGTGTCCTTTATCAATTTAAATTAATTTCAATGAGGAATGCTGAGTTTTGGCAAATCATAATCAATTGAGTGACAATGAAAGGAGGAAAGAAGAATCTAAAGAAGGCTGAGGAAGGTAATTTGATACTAGAAGATGGTCAAAGTATCATGCAAGTTGTCCCTCTTAAAGATAGCAATCTCATTAAGGTACATTTTCTCACGATATTTAGTCCTTGTTCTTTTCATGCATAATCCTCCAAACCTTGATGTTTCCCATTTTTGTCACAAAATATGTGGTTATGATTACATATTTTAGTGCATATTGCCTACATTTTAGTGTATATTGCCTACAGCTTTGATTGATTTGAAATCTGCAATTAGGATTAGGAAGAATACATGTTCTTTATTGGCTCGTTTCCATTTTACTCATTCACTCTTTAACCTTCAATTGCCTTGTAGGGAGATTTAGTGATTTTTAATCATTTGTCTGTTAATACCCTGTTAACGAGACTCTATTCTAGGTAATGTATCGAAAAGGTGAGAAATCATTAGGATTGTTTCCAACCAAGTTTCAGAAGGGCATGTGGATTAAACGAGGTTTGGCCGAATTGAGATTTAACATCTTTTCTTGATATATATTGGTCATTTTGGTGAATTGGCTTCTCTATCAGATGGCTCTTAAGTGTAACCCATCTAATTTTGGTCGCCTCATTCCTACTATGCTTGAATGCATTGGAAGAGTATTAGGTTGTTGACATTACATTGTCCAAATGTGCAGGCAGTTTTGTTGTGATTGATGAAAGTGGAAAGGAAAAGGCTTTAGAATCTAGTAGCAAGGTGGTATGTATTGTTTCTCAAGTACTCTTTTATGAACAAGTTCGGATGCTTCAGAAGTCTACTTAATGGTTTGTTCATATCACATCTTAAAAGTAGAAGTCCCTGCAAAATCTTTCCATTACAGAATTTTTTTTATATCATTGGTTTTGCTATTTTAAGAAGCAATAAAAAGTTGAATTTTGAAACTAAAATTAGGTCTTTTTTTAATCTCAAATTGCATTGTTGGGGTGTCCTGCATGTGATTGATACGGGCATACAACTTTGGATCCAGTAATTCTATTAAAATATTTGTCATAATCCAGATTAATAAAGTCAATGATTAAGTGTCTCCTAATTTAGGATGTCAAAGCTAACTTACCAAGTGATTTTAAGTGCCTTTATGAATTAGCAGTGACATTATACTTACAAAGCCATACATGCTTATTTCTAGCTCATACATTCTTTTTTTTCCCTCATGTTATTGCCAACATATGGTTATTTTAAAATTTTCATGCAATTTCAATCACAGGCCAGAAATATTTAAGTCTACAGCATTATCAGATTCTAAAGGAAGTCTAAACAAAAGCAAATCCCAACAAGAAGATAAGAAGCTTGACTTGAATGATGGCGACGATGATAACGATGAGGATGATAATGGGCTCCCTCTATTGGAAGTCAATATGAAACGAACTAGGCCAGCAGACTTGCTAATGGATGAAGATTCAAACTCAGGATGAAGATTCAAAAGAAAGAAAGCTCGTGTTTACCTATTCCGGATGTGTGCGAAATAGGTAAAGATGGGGGGTTAGCTTCGTTGGCTATTCCCCGTTTTCAGGAATTTTTAATGCTTAGGAATGATTATTCCATAAGTCTTTTTCCAACCAAACAAAGAATACTTAACAAATAGAAATAGATAGGTAATAGAATACTTATTACCCTCGACCAAACAGGCTGTAAGTTTTCTACTTATTTTGGTTTCCTATTTTCTTTAAGTTTCTTACTTGTTCTAAGGTTCCTACTTTCCTTTGCATTTGGATTGCCTTGTCAACTCTGAAACATTGTGTTATTCATTATATCAATAATACTCTCATACTTACTTAGCTTTAAGCTTTCTTTATAAGAGGATTTTTACGTTTCTTCAAATTAAGTGTGTTAGTTTTCTTCGTTTCTCACCACATCAGTTGGCATTAGACACAATCTCACAACCATCACCGTCAAACATAAAGTATAGCTCGAAAGCAGTTCAGCAAAAGATAGTAACAGATCTAACAGAATCAAGAGTCAACAGAAAACTTCCGAAAACTATCAAATCGTGAAAATGTGAAAAGACCGTTTAACATATCAAAACATGCAATTTCATATCCGAAAGACTATATTGAAAGAAAATTGAGCAAATGATGAGCGGATCTAGCAGAACAGAAAAGAGATTAGACAAAGTTAAAAAGTAAGAAGACGCAAATCCAGGATCTGAATCTGTTAAGCAAGCGTTGGTGTATGTACCTGATGTGCGGCTGCGATGTTAGGGGACACCAACTTTCGAAAGAGAGGGAGAGGCTTTGACGAAAATGAAAGAGTGCTCTCTGAAGAACTGTGCGAAAACTCCGCCTTTTATTGGCACTAATGTGGAGTTATCAGATCTAATCGACGCATTACGGCTTTGCTATAGTGCCCACCTCGTGACAATCGTGAAACTTCTACTAACCACCGTTGATCAGTACTCTCAAATTGTTCAAGGACCTATCGGGGCTGAATATTAATTTTCAAAAGAGTTACTTTATCCTTTCTAAGAGTGCAGGTCATTTGAAAAATGCCTTAAAGGCTGCCACTGGAATGGATATTAAGGAGCCTCCTATCCTATACTTAGGCATTCCAATTGCCTCTAGAAGACTCAGATACTGTGAGTGCTCCCTCTAATTGAAAAAATTCAGAAGAGATTGGGTTCATGGACAAATAGATCTCTTTCTTTTGGAGGCAAGCTTCAACTTTTAAAA
>JANZXV010000211.1:28573951-28587488 GCA_027576455.1 Erythroxylum roigii | reverse complement strand
ATGCGAAAAAAATTAAAGGTTAATTTTGGAAGTAAAATTATAAACATGCATACAAAGTTAAAAATGACACTTATTTTAAATAATTAAAATGTATCTAAAACGACACTTATTATAAATCAGCTGCAGTATTAATTTTTCTCATTTCAAAACTTGCATTTTAGCTCTTTTAAGGTTTCACTGTACGCTTGCTGTTAGTTCATCTGCAATGATTTCACTTTTCACATTGAATAAGGTGACATGTGAAAAAGGAAGGGAGAAAAAAAGAAAATCCCCATAATTTAATAATTTATATTAGTCATGAGTACAATAATTTTTGCTTGTGTGAAGTTCCTAAATCAGCGGTAGACAAATAACTCATGTATGGTTAAAGTAACTGCCACCAAAGTCGAGTACTGTTGTCCAACAGGTACATTACCAGCCACCAACAATAGTGAAGAGTTTTCTATATAATCCAGCCTTTCGTTTATTCACTTGCTACTTTATACACAAAGCTCCTCTGTTTTTTAGCTATAGCAGCTTTTTATCAGCGCCGCGCCCTTTGTGACCTCTTGAGGATTTGCTCTCAATCAAGTTACTGTTCAGGGTGGATCTGAGCAAAGATACCAGCTTTATTGTTAACTGCAAGTGATTGAAGTGAAGGTTTGTCTTGTTCTTTTTTTCTTCTCTCCTGATATATTTGAACGTTCAAGGGTATTATTTTTTTTTTTATTCTCCTGTGTATCTTCTATCTGTTTTTGGGAAATTATTTTTTTTGGTTTAATGTTGGGCAGTTTTGTATTTTAGTAAAAGATAAAGTTTGGTTTCTGGGCTTCTCAAGATTCTGTTAAATGGTTGATTTTCTTGGTATGGTGAGGATTATGAAGTTTAATAGCCTTATCTACCAAGTCAGCTAAGGTTTTTTGGTATTTTGAAAGCTGGAAGGTGCAATTAGCTAACGTTTTTGGTGTGAATAATTAGGGGAAGATTAAAAGTGCATGCGTGCCTTTTGCTTGATCGGTTTCTCAAATCAGTTAAAAATACATAGAAGGTGGAGAAAGACACAGTGATAAGCTTCGAGTTAACTAGAGAAAAAAGGACTTCTAGTAATCTTGTTCCTTTGGTATTTTGCTTGATAAGAGTGTGGAAATCGTTATATTAATTCGTTTCCTTGTGTTTTCTATTAATTTTGGTAATCTGGTTGGAACGTTTACATTGATATTTTTCCATTATGTTATTGCATTTTTGTGTCGATTATATCTGGGACACTTCTAGCTCTTATGTCTTTTCTTGTTTACTACCTTGCAGCAAATTTTGGTTGCACCACCTAGTACCATTTACTGATTCAGAAGTGAAGCTTAAAAGTGGGTTAAACAGAACAAAATGCCTTGGTTGACTCGATCAGTTGATGTCTTCCGCAAAGTAGTCCCCTTGAACTTGTATTGCAGGGTTATTCTGTAGATCTTCAGCCACTACAACCTTATCTTCTGGAGTACAGACCTGCCCCTTTTTCTTTTTTTTTCCCCCTCCTCCTACCAGGAATTTCCGTGTCATAAGTTGTATCTAGATAGACTGAGATTTGAGGTGTTGAAAGAAGTGATGGTGTGCCAAGCTGCAAGTCAAACAAGATTTCGGGCATTAAAATATGAGAATGGAATTGCTGGGAGACATACAATTATAGTTAGAGTTATTGCATGCTATCAACCGTTGCAGGATTGCCAGGTTAGTACCGTGGAAATTGATGCCTGTTTTACTACCTGACTGTTTGCATGATGCAGTTGATTACTTTTTTCATTTACGTGACTTATACTATAATTAAGCGCTTAATTCCTGCCTAGATTATTCGCTGTTTTGTTCTTAACTGCATAATATTCAGCACAACTTCTTAGTAATCAGCCTGGAATTTTTGTTGCTTTTTTACAGGCTGAATATTTCCGTCATTTGCTTAAGCCGGTTACGTAGGTGGATTCTCTGTTTGCGTTGTGATACTAAGCTGGAAGTTGTAGTTTGCCTTTTTTTCATTTTTGTTGTTCTGGAGAGAAGCAACCATTTCTTAGCATCAAGTATTGAAGCAGTAAACTTGGTAAGTTTAGGAATATCCTTCTGTTCTGACCCCAAGAAAAGCAGATGTTCTTTGTCAGGTCTTATTTGGTCCATCTTTTGTTTTGCTAATTTCAGGTAAATAAATTGGTTGCTTAGTTAAGGCCAGCAATATTTGGCTTTGTCCACCGCATTATACTTGGCAATCGATAAACTTCAATCGCATGAGCTCATCACTGGAGCCCCAGCAAAAGGGATATTTGCCAACATATACAAAGCCTGGCACTTGCATGCCATCTGAAGATGTGGCTATGTTTGGTTTTCCAGTCCCAAGCTTCCCAAGTCTGTTTCCACAGCAAAGCAATCAAGTACATGCTATGCATGGCCATTTACCTCCTCACTTCCAGAATTTGGCTCCTGCTAAGAACTTTTCTGTTAAAGAAAAGTTATCTTATTGTCCTGGGGTGGAGGCTATGCCGAGTTCTATTCCTGCATGTTATAGGGGATATGTTATATTCGATCAGTCTGGGAATGGAACAAGGGTCATGTATAGTCCCTTTTGTTCAATTATCCATAAACCAACTATAGCTGGTGCAGAACTGGAATCTGGTTATGATCAAGAGGCTGAAGAATGTGCAGCTAAAATGGATCAAATGAATGCAGAAAAACTGAAGGATAAAGAATCAAATGAGAATCATTCAAAAGATGAGGAAAGTGAGATGCATGAAGACACTGAAGAAATCAACGCGTTGCTTTATTCTAGCAGTGATGGTTGTGATAGTTACAGTGATGATGATGATGATGAGGTAACCAGCACTGGTCACTCTCCAGTTGTGATCGGGCCATGTTATGGGATGCAAGAACAAGAGGAGGAAATGAAAGAGGAAGTTGCTAGTTCTGCCGTGCCAAACAAAAGGCAGAAATTGCTTGATGGTGAGTACAAAAAGTCTTCTCTTGGGCACACAACAAGCTCACTTAAAGCAAAAGTTCCAGGCACATTTTCTGATTTGAGCTATATTATAAGCCGAATTGAAGAAGAGGAGGTTGTTTCCAATATGGGAAACAAGGAATCCAGAAGGGATAAGAATCGTGCAACATTGAAAATCCTCAAGACCATAGTTCCAGGTGCAAAGCATAAGGACCCATTGTTGGTACTTGATGAAGCCATAGCTTACTTGAAGTCATTGAAGCTCAAAGTAAAAAATCTAGGAGCGAATCAAAGTTAAGTTTCGCTCACTCCTACAATTGACTAAGGGGTGGAGGGAAGAATGAATTAAAAAACTAGCAGCCTAGCACATTTTTCTTGGCTTGAATGATTGATGAGTTTGAAGTCACTACATAGGCTTTTTACATGTGGGGCTCCTTTTTCCTGAAGATTTATATAATGGGCCAATGAAAGGGAGTGGTAGTGTGAATGATACGATTTTAACAGGACTTGGGGTTAAATGGGTTGTGTTTGTTGACCAGAAATGATTATCTTTTAGCTTTGTTATGGATTAAAGGTTAACAGAAGTCACAAAAGATACGAACGCATGGGATGGCAGAAGTGGTGGGCTATGGTCTCAATGAGGACTTGTAAACCCTACAAATTTAGTGCATGCGCGTTAGGTATCTAGGGACCCACTGTCCTTTTGCATAAATCTTGCTGGTATTAAACTAAACTAGAAGTCCAAAGTAAGTTTCCTGATGCTGCTGATTGCCGTGGATAAAAAGCAGCCCTTTATTGCCGATTGCTTGGGGTCGAGTGCACCTGTATTCGGAAGTATACGGCTTGCTTGTTTCGGGACTATGACTGTTCTATATGTTGTTTCAGTTGGCATGCGAATGGTGTTTGTGTTTGTGTTTGTGATTGTCGATTTGTTTTTCTCGATGTCCCACGTCTGGATGTATGTGTTTGTATTGCGATGGCACTGGTGTGTAGATGTGTCCTTTTGCATGTAACAAATAGTGTGAGATACTTGCTCTTATGGCTGGAGTTAACACTTGGCACAATGTTAAAATCTTTTCTATTAATCTGCTGTAGAATATGCAGACGTGTATCGATCTTGTTTCTCAGGCATTCGGATTCTTTTCTTTTATGGTAAGGATCTCGTCAGACTGGCATGGATAGTGGAATAATTATTTAATAGAATCGGAATGATGACAGGGGTTGATGCAGCATACTCAATTAGGATGTTGAATTTCATCAACACTACATCTACGAGCCTTTTGTACTCTTTCTTTGGTTCCATCATTAATTCTCATAGGATCAAAAATTTTTATGCATGTGGGAAGCAGCAGCTCGTGAACAAAGGGCCTCATAAAGAACGAGGAAAAACCTACCCCTACTTATGCTTATCCCTCGTTGCGCTTGCCAGTAAAATGCTTGCTTTTACAAAAGTTGATGTACGTGCCAGTTTTTAACACATTCAGTACCGCTTTCTTCCTTTGTCTTTTGTTTTAAATTGTAAATGCACTTGTTATTATCATATTACTACTATGAGCTAGATTGAAAGTGACCTGTTTTGGTACCGTTTGATGCAATACCAAAAATCAAAATTCACTGACGATTCAGAACTTTGCATATAAAGTACTCAAGAATACTTTCTATTTAGCACATAAGGTACCTTCTGGGAATGAAAGAGAAAGCACTCTGATTTGCAAAGTGTGTGAAAAGTTTTGAGCAGCCGAAGAACGCACCTTTTAAAGTGTGCATGCAAGTGTTGAAAACTTAGTCCATTATAAATAGTATAGTGCTTTCCTATGCACGACCTTAAGAAAAGTACTCAATAGGACTTTGGTCTCTTCTCTCTCGCCTACCAGCACTTTTCTACTTTGTGGCCTAAATTCTTTGGTCACCAACCCAAGGGAAGACTTCGGAACTTCAGATACAAGATTTGCTCTCCCGAAATTCTTCAAGTGCCGCAATTAGGAACAATAATGCCACTGAAAACAAGCTGTAAGCTACTTTCCAAGTCTTTTTTTTTATTACAAAGGAGAAACACTCAAACATAAACTAGGCAACTAAACGAGGAAACGAAATTTCAGTAATATCCTCAATGAGGATATGAAAACAACCCAATGGAGGGGAGTGAAAAGCAGTGTAGCCAATCCCAAAAGAATAGGTATAGTTTGTCAGCTAATCCGCAAGCCTATTTCCTTCTCTGTACACATGCCGAGTTCTGACGATCCAATCTCTAGAAAGCAGGTTCGAATCTCCCAGACCAAGGAGTTATGAAACGGTTGGATATGCGAAGAAGAGGAAAGAATGTTAATGACAACTAGAGAGTCCACTTCTATCTCCACTCTTCTATACCCCAGGTCCCAAGCAAGATGTAAGCCAGAAAACACATCTCATAACTCAGCACACATAGATTTGATGCTTCGATAAGAGGGAACTCTTGCCTATTTCACTGCTGTATATGATGAAAAAGTTCTTTGAAATTCGGATCACCACATACAGCATGCCTTTTGGGTTGGTGCATATTCCTATTGAGGCAAGTGGTTGCGTAAAGCGACATTGAAGGAAATCAAGTCCTGTCCCCTAGAATCTAACTAGATAAGCATTTGAAGGTGCCCCACTCGAGAAACCAGCGAATTTTCCTCACTGTTGCAATTCAAACTTTGAACATGCAGGAGACTTAAGGGAACTGGGTTCCACTTGAAGTGCATTTACTGACATCATCTATGGAAAGTGATTGTGGTGGAAAATTCACGAGTTTGAATGTTGCATACCAACACTCAGCGTTAGTTAACATTGCATACAATGAAACAGAACCCAGGGAAATATGAGCATAAAAGGACTACTCATCAATCATTTGGATTTACGTTGATTATAATTTCACGGCAAGTATATTTCACATTAATGCTAAGTGGAAAAAAGAAATCAAGAAATATATTTATTATCATGACATATATGTCACTTTAGGGATATTATATTTCAGAATCAAGAAATGCTTTTTATTTTAATTTTATCTCCAAAAATATGTTAGTTATAATATTTTTTACTTTAAAATAGGGTTGATATATTACATAAATATTGTTTGGCAATGTAATTATTGGACCAAATATTTATGATCATGTTAAAGGTCCTTACGTTTCTAATGGACTAGCCAAATCCTGATACAACGTTTTCAACGTTAATCATAATCAAATTATTTTAATTATCCTTGCCCTTAATTAGATTAGAATCACCGCAGCCCAACTCTCTCTTCAATGTGGTAATTTTAATCCTTTTTTTTGGTGGTAGGGAAAAACAGAAAACAAGCCTAAGCCCTCAAAACTGCCACAGATAAAGCATTATTATGTAATAAGCATCGAATGCCCGAGATAGGCCTCTCCCACAAATGCCAACGCCGTGAAGATGAGTAGCCAAGTTTCGCTAAAAAATCAGCACATTGATTCCCTTCTCTCAAGGTATGAACGAGCGAACAATCCCAATTTTTCCGCAGATACAATTGAATATCCTCAACAATAGTCAAATAAGGGTGAGATTTAGGACAATCCCGGTTAACTAGCTGGACAGCCTCCAACGAATCCAACTCGAGCAAAACCTTTTTGAATCTACGCTCTCATGATAAAGACACTCCATGGTAGATAGCCTGAAGCTCTGCCAGCATATTTGTAACACAACCAAGAAAACCTAAAAAGCCAAAGATCCAGTGACCAAACTCATTCCACCCTTTTTTTCCTCATTATGTTATTTTTCATAAAAGCATCTTTTCTAGTTCCATTTCTTCATCATATAAAATTTCAGTTTCTAGTTCCTCTTCCTCATATCCATCTCCTGCTCTTATTTTATTTTCTTACCTTAATCTAACTTCTATTTTTCCTTCTAATTCTAATGTTTTACCTGATTATAATGCACATATTACATTTAATCATAAATCTAATTCTTCTCCTTTGCCTACTTGTTCATCAACAATAATACCTGCACCTTCTTCTTTATCCCCATATGTTCCACCTATGTTAGACAAAGTATTAGAGTGAAGTCTTTACCTACCTATGTTTATGATTACTAATATACTTTACCTCCTTCCCTTATTTCCTCTATTTCTAAAACCCCTTATCCTATTCACCATTTTGCTGCTAATACCTATCTTTCTCCTAGTTATAAATCATTTTCTACTTCTTTGCCTTAAATTTCTAAACCTAATACATATTCTCAAGTTGTTCCGTTTTCTCATTGACAAAATTCCATACAATCTAAAATTGATTTTTTAGAGGAAAATTACACTTGAATATTTATCCCTCTTCTTCTCAATCAACACATAATTAGTTATAAGTAGGTGTATAAGGTAAAGTTGAAAGTTAAAGGGAGTATTGATGGATGTAAGTTCAGATTAGTTACAAAAGGGTACAGTTGACAACCTGATTTTGATTATTAAAATACTTTATGTCATGTGGCTAAGCAAAACACGGTTTGAACATTTTTAACACTTTCCACAATTAAGGGTTGACAATTATTTCAATTAGATGTTAATAATGCTTTTATTCATGGTGATTTAAATGAAGTGATTTACATGGATTTAGGGTATCATTTTAAGAGGGAGTATGTAGGTTGGACTTGTTAAATGAAGATGGTTTTCTTGGCTATAAACCAATTTCAACTCTAATTGATCCTAATCACAAGTTGTTGATAGCTTCAGAGAATGATGACCTTACATATGGTACATAATACAAACAAATTGTCGGGAAGATGATATATTTAACTTTCACTAGGCCAGATATGTAGTGCAGGTCCTGTCACAATTTATGGAAAAATCTACAAAAACCTATAGATAGGCCAATGTTTGAGTTCTCAAATACATATAAGGAGCACCAAGGCAATATATTTTTTGTCTGATATAACAAAATTTGACCTGATTAAGTACACTGATAATGATTGGGAAGGATGTACAAATTTTAAAACAATAGTATTATGTTATTATCTATCTTTTGAGAGACTCACTAATTAGCTAGAGATCAAATAAATGCTCTATTGTTACAAGAAGTTTGACTGAAGCTAAATATAAAGCTATAGCATTTGGAACATGTGAAGTTGTTTGGCTTCTATCTTTGATAAAGGAATTTTGGATTGAACATGAGAAGCCTGTAATGACGTACTGTGATAATCAATCAACATTGCATATCTAAAAAAAAATCCTATGTATCACCAGAGAACAAAGCATATAGAAATAGATTGTCACTTTATAATAAAAAAAGCTCTAGCTAGAATTATCAAGCTTGCATATATATCAACTTTCTTGCAGATAACAAACATATTTACAAAGGCCTTGGAACCAATTCTGTTTCAGAAGGGTATTAGCCAAAATGAGCATTATAAATACACATGCTCCTCTTGAGACGGAGTATCAGAAGATATTAGTCAAACCACCATGATCATGACATATGGGCTACTAATGATCACAGAGAAGAATGTTGAGTGGTACTTATTGTCTAGTCAATGTAATTAATCACCTAATTAGTTTTGGTTATTTATTAAACCTAATTAGTTAATTAGATATTTTGTGTAGTAGTAACTGGATAGATATTTGTGTATATATACTTTACAAACACTTTTCTGGAAGTTAAGTGAATATACGAGAATATTCTATTGGTTTATGCCTTATAGCCCATCCAGGGACATAGCCAGACACTGCATATAAGGGGGCCCAAAATTTTTTTTTAAAATCTTGGGGGGCCCAAACCCCAAACAACAATATTTTTATATAGAAAAAAATTAAAAATTAAAAAATTTAACTTTTTTTAAAATTTTGGGGGGGCCCAACGGCCCTAGCTACGTCCCTGAGCCCATCTATTGGTTATAGTTTATTGACAAAATAATTTAATAACATTCTTTATCTTGTACATATTTAGATGTCTATGATAAAGTCCAAGGGACAATGCAAATGAGATTATAATTTTGAGATTCATATTGTATCAATGTATTATCCCTAAATTGTTCTTAGTTATTTTCTATTAAGATTAGACATTAATAGAACATTAAAAGATTAGTGCACGCTATGTTTTTCCTTACGAAGGTCAATATTATATATTAAAGTATGAAAATACTTAAACAGATATATGGGTGCTTGTTAGAGAACAAATTCACTGAACTAACCTCATATGAGAAATCCATTTAAAACATTATTTATATGTTTATGAAAATTCTCATTGTGATGATTATATAAGTGATCATTTGACTTGAGATCTCCAAAGTTATCTTATAAAGATTGCTTTGTTTTGATACTACCTAAATCATGTTCTAGCCAAGGATCACTCATTTAGTAGTCATTAGATGTAACATGAATTATATGAAAGTGGTTAAGTGATTAATATAAGATTCACCATCCTAATTAGGAGAATATTGTATTATTCTCGATTAGTATTGATTTTAAAAATCCTTGGCTAAGATGGAATGATACTTTGTAAAATATTTTGCAAATGTAATTAATTGAATAAATTACTAATTGTGGAGAACTAAAATGACTGGACTTAAAATATAGTATACATTAATTCTATACTTTATGTCTAGTTAGAATATTTTATGATAAAAGAATTGAATTATACGTAAAAATTATACACAAAAAGGTTAGTCAAAACCACTTAACATTCCTAAATATTGGGTGGTCATGATGTGTTGCTAGACGTTGATCTATAGATATACATTGTTTAATTAGAGAATTAAAATATATCCATTGCGAATATATTTGAGAACCTAATGGGTTACATACAAAGAACGAATTCAAAAGAGAAAAAATATTTTAATCAAATTAAACTTGATTGTAAAGTTTGAAAAACTTTATAATTAAATATGAGATATTTAATAAATAAGGATCAATATGAGATATTGAATCTTATTTGGGCATAATTAGTATTTAATTAGAATTATTTGGAATTTTAATTAAAGTTTAATTGTAATTAGAATTTAATTTCTATTAAATTACTATAATGTCCAAAACATATTATAAATAGACTTAAACTCTAAGAAAGCTATCGCTCCTTGCCTAACCCTCTCTCCAACAGTCGTGAAGTTCTCTCAACAGATTTTGTGGATACTATTAGAGGTCAGACATTTATACGGCTACGGTGGTTAAGATGTTAGTTTTGAAAATGATTTGAGGATACGATAAAAATATGATCAAGCTTTAGAATAAAGTATGAATTATAATTATTGCGTTATTATGATTCATATGTTAATCATGTTATAAAATTTTAAGTGATGTTGACTTTTAAAAAATTAAATATAAAAAATTTTCGTGATTATACCGTTGCAGACGAGATTGGATCCCACCGTGATTTCCCAACAAATTATTCCTTCATTTCTAAGAAATTTACTAATACATGTTTCATTATGAAATGGTACTAAAGTTGATTCCATCAAACAAGGTGTCGTAGTTTCAGAAGCGCAACAAGTGGTCAAATTCGAAGCCTATCCAAGCAGGTTTTGCCCTCAAGCTTGTTGCCCTGTTGAAATTGAAGGTAATCCTTGTACTTCATTCCAGTGTATGCTGGTCGATTGCTGTGATTCTGAAACAAGTGAGGTGAAGGGCTAACTACTGACTCTAGAGAAGGTCCATGAGCCATTGCTATGGATATCCGAGTAGCTTTGTTGTTCACAACTGCTCGGTGCAGGACACTCTTGTACATTCCATTTGTCAGAATCTGCATATATAAGATATTGAAATAGTCTTCAGTTTTAAGAATGCATATATAGCTCATGATATAGTCATAAACTTGAGCTTTAAGTTCTCAAATAATATCCAAATTAAACTGCAAGTCCATAACAAATTTAGCATAGAGAAGAGAAGTATATATAAAAAAAAAGAGGAACCTCAAGATGGTCTCCAGTGTTGACCAGAAAGGAATTGGGGATGGCATTGACATTGACCCACTTTCCTTGGTGTTGAATTTGAAGGCCACCAATTCCATTTTGGATGAGCAGGGTCAAGAGTCCATGATCTGAGTGAGGTGGCATTCCTATTGCTAGTTCTGGCTGTGGACATGGTGGATACAAATTGGCTACAATAATTTGTAAACCCTCTTCCAAATCCAATGCCTTGTCTATGTAGTTCTCTTCCAATCCCAAGCTCTTTGATATTCCTTCAAGTAACTCTCTGGCTACTTCTCTGACCCTTTTGGAGTACTCGAGTGAAATCTCCCTACATTAACAGGATTACAGAAAATTCATTTAGACTTGTTTAATCTCCCGTTTAGGAAAGCTCCAATACTCAAATAAAAGGTAGTTTGTACTGTCTTCTATGAGTTTCGATTAAATTAATTTGTGATGCCCTGCAGTCCTGTAATTTCCAACTCTGTTTTAGAATCATACGACATAGGAGGGACGCTTGGTTTATGAATAGTGTAACATCAACTCGTTATCATCATATCCTAAACGAAGCAATCATTCACGAAGAAGAGCCCAAACTAGCTCAGAAGGCAACAAAAGAAAGTGGCCCACTGTATCATGCATGGAGCCTATGAACAGTTCTTAATAACCGATAAGGGAAATGGAGATAGTATTTATGGTTTTGTTAAATCAAACATTATTAGACATCTAGTGGTACTCATTTTTCTTGAATCGTCTATTGATTTTGAAATTATCTCAACTTTCAATTATAAACAAGCTAAAAGAAGCAGCACAGTTACCTGAACATTTCAGGTTTTGCTGGTGAATGAAACACAGGATTTACAAGAATCTTGAGAAAATCCTTCCAGCAGAAAACCTTCTCAGCAGAGGCATTGAAGCTAGTACCACATCTTATAGGATCCAACACATTCTTCCCTTCGTATTGCTGTTTCTCCTCTTCCGTCAGATCGAAGAACCCTTTACAGGCATCAACAATTGACCTCATTAAACCCTCTGGAACTCCATGATTAATCACCTGATATGCACCAAAGTTCCGTGGGGTCATTCATAAGTTAAACATAGAGAAAAACATGAAGATAGAAAAAGAAGCAGCAGGAGTACTTAATTATATATTTCTGAAGTTCTGTACCATAAAGAAGCCCCAGTCTTGACAGGCTTTGCCAAGGTCATGGATTGCATTAGACCTTTGATCAGGAGTACCTGAAACAAGAAGAGAGTAATCGATGACTGGAAGTGAAACCAGTTCCCTTGAAATCACTTGTTCTTGAGGATCAGGTCTGATTATATAAGTTGAAGGGATAGAGATAAGGTCAGGTGATTCAGACAGTGCTTTTACTGTTTTCATATGGGAAGGATGTGATCGAGATTGTTGAGAAGGAAGTGGTGGAGCTGTTTCGGCCATTAATGAAACAGAGGAGTGAGTGGCTACGTAGAACTGATTTTGGCACCAACGACTTGAATATGATTCATTCAGGTGTCATAAGGTTAAGCTACTTTTTAAGTTATTGAAAGTGTTAGAATTAAATGGTTAATTTAAAGAAACAAATAAATTAAACAAGATAGCAATAACAAAGTAGAGAATAAGTTCGAATATGTCTATGTCAAGGACAGCGGAAAACCTTTATTATGATAATTTTAATAGAATACATAACTCAATAATTGACATGCAATAAAAAAATGTCATAAAATGAACGTAGTCATCTTGAAGTTCGCTTCCGCGCCAAACAAGTTAACCTCATCCACTTACGTTTAATAAGTTTTCATTTCCTGCACTGAATATATACAGATTTGAAATCATGCATTTTAGGGGACGGTTATCTGTCTAATATTATGGTGTCTTATTTTGTCCTATAAATCTCAGCCATTCATTTATACATATCCCGCGTTTATTTATGCGAGACCTACGTAGGACCCACATAAATAAATGACTAAAATTTATAGGACAAAATAAGACACTATACTATTAAACAGAAGATCCAGGCTCGCATCCCATTATGTACTTAGTTCTTTCTCGAAACATTTAATCATTAGTTAAGCACTCTGACTGTAATAATGAATCACTATAGTCTTAGAATCTGAACAAACTTACAATAAATAACCATCACAATTAAATATCTTAAAATTTTCTATAATAGTCATATGCTCAACTTTAGTACTAGAGAGTGTAATTATAGTCTACAAAATTGATTTCTAATTGACTTCATTATTAGCACATAATTAATAAAAGACCTCCTCCTATCAATATCACTTGGCATAATTTAAGTCAACATAATCAAGTGATGTCTTCTTATGAATACATGCATATATAAGCATCTCATACAAGACAATACTACGATTTCTCCTTTATATTTAAACATCCAAGGGTTAATTATACATCATCCTTGAAATAAAGACCATAAACATAAAAATGCAAAAATCACAAATTGGTTTTCTATTGTAATTCTCAGTCTTTCGATATTGTCCACTTCAATAGAATGGTTGTAGACAGTGACGTAGCTACATGGGGGCATTGGGCCCCCCAAATTTTTTTTTAAAAATTATTTTTAATATATATATATATAAAAGGACGGAGTTATTTAAGAGTCAGTAAGGTACTGGGCCCATCAAAATTTTAAAAAATAAATATTTAGACCCTCTTATATTAAATTTCTGACTCCGTCACTATTTATAGATCTCTTTTTTCATTAAAGA
>JANZXV010000211.1:28464997-28475426 GCA_027576455.1 Erythroxylum roigii | reverse complement strand
ATTAATTTTCTACTTGCTGTTAAATATTATTATTATTATTATTAATTATATTAATTATTATTATTATTAAATTCTTTATGGTCAAAAGAAGTGAAGAGTGTTGAAAGCTGTCAAACAACAGTGCATCCTCTTCACCACGATCGTGCACTACTTGATGATCCCTTATTCATTTCTCAAAATATATTTTCGAGTCAATTTTGCATGATCATTTTGACAAAGAAAATGATATATTTAGGCAATACATTCTTCTAAACAAATGTTCCATTATGTCTTAAGTTTCTAATGACACTAATTTCATACAATTTGGTTCAGTATTTTGCAAGTTATACTCAAAATATTACATGATGTTCTCAAACTACGACAGCACACTGTACTCAACTTCAAGTCAAATTTTAAAACTCTTAAAGACAGAATTCAAATTCGATTTCTCATGAAAATATAGCCATATGTCTCTAGTTTAATCTAAACTTAAAATCATCCCATTTGGATGTCTACAGATCAAGATATCGCTAAAATACAGATGCATGTCCAGGGGAAACGTTACAGCAAACATACTCCAGAAATTCTTCTTTCACTTTTCCAGATTTTCAAGTCCTATATGTTACATTCAAACCATCTTATGCATAGTTCATCAACTCTACATCATTTCGTCTTCATTCTCACCTCAATTTCAGATCAATATCATTCATAAACAACTCATAAACTATGGTTGATCATAAACTCAAAAACAGAACATCAACGTATAAATACATTCGTCAAATTTCTGCACACATTTTACTACACTGTGATGATCATTCATCTTCAAATTATCATCATATATGTTTGTAAGTAACAATCGTGCATGACTAGCCTTTAAGTTAAATGCTAATCACGGGGTGACTTGGTAAGTCACTACCGTACATGACTAGTGTTTAAGTTAAATGCTAGTTACGGGGTGTGTGCGTGGCTAGTGACCGTGCAAATTCATGGACACTAAAATGAAACAAAGGATTTGAAGTATGTTTGAAGTAAATGAAGTTATGTAACTTACATGTTTTTCTTACAGTTAACATAAACATAATTGTCATACTGAAGCATTTTAAGAATTTTTTATGACTTGTTTCAATTGCTAATAACATCATTTATTCAACATTCAATTTGAAGTTCACCATAATTAAGTTAAGTTATAACATGCTATTCTAAAGAAGTTAAGTTATGCAGTATTGGTTAACATCATAGCAGTTACTTATGTGTTCATTTAATATCCCTTTACATATATACTGCTATATATAATGCTATATATATCCATTTACTTAAGCTTGAGACTATATTATGCTATATATGCCTTACATTTATTTCTTTTCAACTTTAAGCCTTATTCTCTTATTTCATATCTAAAAACTAACAACAATTTATCAATGCTCCAACAAGTTTGTCGAGGATGAAATTCTATTAAGACCGGTAATAATCTTCTCTTTAGAGAAAACGAGAAATGAGACAATAATAAGTAAGGGCAAAACTTAAGGGCAAAATCGGCATTATAGTAAAGAGTAATCAGCTGATTGCCCTAAACACTCCTTGCAAGGAGCTTCTAAAAAATTAGCTGGTTGGCTTGAATTAGCCAACCCAACCAGCTTATAACTAAACAAATTAAATAGTTTCTTGATAAAGTCAATCAGCTGACTTTGGTCAATCAGCTAAAAAATAGCTGATCAATCAACAACCAAACAGAGCCTTAAACCAATAAAGTTGTTCCTTTGTAACTATAAGGTCACAGATTCAAGTCACAAAAATAACCTCTTTGTAAAAATATAAAGGTAAGGCTATGTACATCATGACCCTCTCCGAACCAACAAAGCAAAAAGCTATGTTCATTAAGTATGTTAACGTTGATATCACATTAAAAAAAATGATAATTAAAAACTCAAATTTTTATGCTTTTTTCAATTCTAATATGACGTTAGTATATCTGTTAATATTGTTAATGTATTATTTAATTAAAATGTCTTTTTGGTGAAAAACTTTATTAGTTTAGTTAAATAACTTAACAACACTTAATTAGTTAGTTTAATTAAATCTGACGTGTAAATATTAAAGATACCTATCTTATCTTATGTGACAAGTTACATTTAAATTTCGAACTATAATTATAAAATTAAAAAAAATGATTTTTTTTAATTAAGCCTTTTATATATCACGTGCTTATTTCATGTTACTCCGCCATATCATATCATTATCGTATTGATTTTTTTTAATTAAGCCATTTATATATCACGTGCTTATTTCATGTTACTCCGCCATATCATATCATTATCGTAATGATGTTACGGTAGGAGTTTCTGGGAAAAACCTCATTTTGGATGTGGACCTATAAAAGCCATGTAGTAGTTGTTTTGAATTTGACACCACCAATGGCCCTAGACTTGGGATGTTACTTGTGACGGGTGAAGCTACGAGGAAGAAGAATAATTTATAACCATTTCAATAACAATAAAAAGTCAGGAACAAAAGTCAGCTGACAATAGTTGGAAAAATATTTGGCCATCTGTTGGTCTGATGAGTTGAAGTTACAATCCAAGTAACTGAGATGGCAACAAATGTAAGAGTTCTGTGTGGTCAATAAAATCGGACAAGACCAGTTGTCTATCTTTTCCCCAATCAAGAGTGTATCGAACTCTTATGCTCTCTGTCCCTCTCTCCATGTATATACACCCAATAGTCAATAATGGTCATGCCAAAACAAGTGAAGAGGCTCCAACCTCTTCTGAATGATCCAAAGAAGATAATGGGGTGGATCAACAATAATATCAACCCAATTTAGGGAAGAAGACTTCCCTTTCAACAGATGCTTGAAGGCATGCCATGACTTTAACCAATGATAACCAGACAAAAGGGGCACAACAGAATGCATAACCAAAAATGGCCAAACCCCTTACAATCCCGCTTGCATACCATGGACATGCCATAACCAGAAGAACACCCGATATCCCCACCCAAGGAGTTAAAACTTGTAATGTTGGCAGCATAAACGCATTGATCGCCACAGAGCTAAGCGCGAATGAGCCCAGCAAATACAGTCCCCAGCCAAGAATTGGATGAATTGTACAAGGGATGATGAAGAAAGGTACTACGTAGGCTGCCAGGATCGACCATATGGCCAACAGTTTAAGACCAACTTGAATGAAGGAGATGTTCTTGTCATTCCGTCGATAACAAAGCTTGGAGATACTTGGTCGTGCTAGACGTGTCACAGCTATTATACCCAAGTAGACAATCGACTGTATAATTACCATCGGCAGTTCTGCCCCATATCTGCATAAGGACCTGGTGTTACAATGTTTTTGCTAAAGAAGAAAAGAGTAGGTTGAGAAATGACTCTGTATTTACCCGAGATTTTGACGACGTTGTTCGTGCCATTGAAGGCCTAATGGTAGAACAGGCCAAGACCACCAGTACCAAGGTTTCAACCATGGTGCACCTGGGAAGGTAATCACACTGTTTGGTCCGCATGGTACATTCCAACGAAGTCTAAGATCTGAGATCAAACATAAACACAAGTTTGATGTTGTCAGGTGAACATTGTTTTGAAGTTCTTCAAGCAATTAGTGGTATTTGATCTTATACTCACAATAATAAGTGGCTTCCATTTGGTAGCCTAATGGAAGTCTGTACTGCCCACTGAGTTTGGTGCCATTGGAAGGTGGATAAAACATCGGCTTGTCAAGCAAATCTGGGAAGTAGCCACCAATAAAACCTTGATCTGCACCATCTGGGTTATCTTTGCCAACCTCTAATTGATGAACCATGTCGTTGAAAACTACCTTTGATGGCTGGAATACACAAATCATTAGCATAAAATAAATTGATGTTTCTCCAAGTTTTGCAAGCAAGAACCATCATAACTTGGATTAACAATGTGCTTAAAATAGGTTTGACAGTTATGGCCTACTTAATGACTTGTAAGCATTGATTTTTTGTTATTTACATATCAAATAAACGACTTGGTTCATGAAACTCCAAGAGAAGTAAAAAGAGAACTCACCTCTAACACGAATAGGCCAGTGTGGAAGATACACGGGTTGATGAAGACTGCACAAAACTGTCCACACTGGAACAACTCATCAGTCTTTCGCAGGAAGAGGTTATCAGCATCAAGCATGATCACCCTCTCATAGTCAACCAAGCTCCACGCATAGAGCTTGTTCAGTGTTAGCTTAAATCTCCTATCAAAATTGGGTTGGCCCTTGTAAGGATTATTCAAATTCTCCACTCTCACCACCTTGGCCCCGTCTTCTTGCTCCCTGTATCAAAAATGCAGACCTTGTCAATCACTTAAAAGGCAAACTGTTGATGGTTCAGCCCTTACAAATCATGACATTGGTTTGTTTTCTGAAGTCCATGAATCTTAGATGTTCATCAATCTCCAATATACCAATTATCATTTCATACCCAATATAACAAAGTTGGAAAATGAGACTATTTGGGAAAAGAAGCCATAGAGAGTACTTGTTCAACATTTATTTGTCACGACTGGAATGGCCATCTGAAATCATGGCACATGGTAGAGATTTTAAAATAGCATTCAACATCTTACTTAATAGCTGTCTATATCAGTATGAATGGAAATTCGGTATCCCATATGCAGTTCCCGACCCCATTTACTTTAAAACCCATAATAAAAACTACGTGTAATCCAACTTAGGCTAAGTGGCCATATAGAAAATGTAAAAGGTCAACAACTACGTCTTCTTATCGCACCCAAAGAACGGCCCATCTGTCTCCGAGTTGCTTCATTTGAAAATATCTCTTTACTGCTTCTAAGTAGTTAAAAGCAATCGGGTAAGGTAGAGGTACGGACGTCCTCACAATAAAAGATGATAGAGTACGCAATGGTGGTTGGTAAGAAAAAAATTGCTCTCATCTAACACAAAAGTCTTCCCTCGTTTGGAAGAACATTGGGGGTATTCCAAAATCCAAATACCTGTGGGTCAGATCAGTTCAGGTCTCTCAAAGAGCTTCACACTTGATAGGAAAGCAAAAAGATGCAAGCTTTTCCATCTAACTCCATCGAGCAAATTCCACTAGCTCTTTTTGTTTTCGTTAAAAAAAAAAAACCCCAGAAGAAGCAAGAAAACTGCTAAAGCGAGTAACTTTTTTTGTTTTTAGTTCAGAAAAAAAAAACTCAGAAGAAGCAAGAAACTGCTAAAGTGGGTAAACCCCATTAATGAAATAAACAGCTCCTGCAAGAAGCAAGAACCAATTAAAACCCCCACAGCAAAGAACCAATTCCACCATTATAGACCTTTACTATTGACACCCAAATAGATCCTAGTGAAAAGCTCTAAACTTTCCAACTGCTATTCACCCCGTTAAAACAACCGACACTAACAGCGTTATAAACAGGAGTATTTGCTCCGGCAAGATGATAACTTTAACCTCGTTAAAGTAACCTGTCACCCGATGACCAAGAAACGCCGGCCCCGGTCAATGGCGCTCACAAACAACAAAAATTAAAACCCTGGAAATAAAAGGTGAGATGGAGAGACTTACAGGGCTTGAACCCAATGGAGAGGTACGTCGAGAGAGGCAATGACAACGAGATCAGCGTCCACTTTCAGACGAGAAAGCGATCTGATCAGAACACGTGAGGCAACATAGAACTCATAGTCTCTCGGGGTACCCATGTACATCATCGTGGCGTACGCATATCTGTGCCGGCTCGCAAGCTCCTTCTGTTGCTGCTGGTTTCTGCTTCTGATCTCTCCAAAGGCCGCCGTCCCGTGAACAAACAAACCCAATATCACCAACAAGAAGCTGCTCATCTTCATCTCTCTCCAACCCATCAATTGCCTGTTTAACAACTTCCTCTTTTGTTTAAACACGAAAATATCTTGCCTAAACAACTTCTTACAGATCAGTCTCTGTTTTTTGGCTCTCTTCCAGGCCTCTGTCTTCTTTTTATGTAAAGTTGCTACCTTTAAGGCAATATATACGTATATATAGGGAAACTGATTGAAAACTTAATGACAGGGAGAAAAGACTCAGAGTTGGAATCTGCAAAGGGAAGAAACAGACCTCATAAAGCGAATATTATAAGCATTTATGTAAAGGTAACAAGGGCTTTAGAACAGAGAGGAGGATTTTGGTTGTTTTTATAATGTTTCAAATGGGATTTAACGAAACCAAAGAACACGGATCCCAGCTGTTGGCGAGTGACCAAACCAAACAGCGATTTTGCCAATACTACAAGTCCTTGTTGTCCCAGCTTTTTATAAGCATAGTTTAGTCTTTGAAGTGTTCTTCATTGGCAACTTCCTCTCCTAGCCTTGACATGTGGAATGCTGTGACGAAGATTCTTAAGTTAAAGACAAGATTTAGACTAGGTTAGTTTTCAGGCTTTTGCCTGTATAAAATCTAAGTATGCTTTTCCCCCTTAACTAAGGAGAGTGCTTGTTTGCTTCACGTTACTGGGATAAGAAGGACTAGGGGTCAAATAAACGAAATGTGATATTCTTTCAATTTCTCTCTACCGTTTTTTGGTGTTGTTTTATGGTAATAAGTTACATTAGTCAGGGTCTTTTACAATCCGGCACTTTGATACTTGGTTTCCAAAGCATCTATATTGGAAGTATATTCTTGGGCAACTAAAATATTAGGATAAGGATGCTAACAAATAGTCATCCTTTTCAAAGTGCATCAATGTATCTACAGGAATTGGTTTTTGCAGTTCATTTCAAAGCTACACCTCAAACTTAACTGATCAAGAATGTCTCTGGCACTCCCGGCCTGAGAAAGTTTACGGTGGGAAGAACCATGTCAGTTGATTGCTTACACTACTCCAAATACAAATGCTGGGGGTAGAAAAGGTAAGCTCTTGAGCTGGAGACGAATATGCAACGCGGTAGTAACACATGGTTCATGACTTGTATGTATATTAGTATTGTGGTGTCTTTTAATTATTGACAAAGACAAATGTGTAATTACATGGCAACAAGTCAACAACACTACTGTTTCACTTTTTTTAATCCAAGGATAACGTGACATCAGATTAAGCATCTTCAATAATTTATCCTCTCAAACTAAGTAAAGATAGAGGATTTATGAATAAAATAACAAATTCCGAAAAGCAAGATTCATGATTTCTATAATAAAGAAAAGATGAAAATAAACATATTAATTTTCATTATTCCTCGAACTCCACAAATGATAGTAAAATTTATTAAAGCTTAATCGTTTCACTACAATAGTTTAAACTGTTGTGTGACGTCAATTTAATTGGTTTTATATATTAACTGACACATTCTCTCAAATAAAAGCTGTTTAGGCTTGAAACTTGCACAGACTTACTCTATCTTATGTTGAATAATAAGTGGATGGTAGGATTTGACGACCACTTGATCATAAAGACTCTGCTACTATATTATAGTCGAATTGAAGTCATCAACCAAACCCATGTTTTTGTCCTTCTCTTCTTAAATTTCCTTCCACTAACGTCAGTTTCTTTCTTTCTTTTACCCTCTCTCCTTTATGGATTAGCATCAAAACGTATGTGGTGGCCTTTCACTCGCACTAATGTCGGGTCATGAATTGAAAATATAAAAAGATCAATTTCACTTCCACTCGTTGGAGCTCAAAGTGCCCGTTGCCATCTCAGAAAGATCATCTTCATTGACAATAGATTTACCGTTTTATCAATTGGCTAGTTGCGCTATGACCATGCACGTTCCAAGTGCCAATTCCTTGATCCTTATTCTTAAGGCTATGCTTCGCACTTATCTATAAGCTATGGTCCCTATTATGCTGTCTTAGAAAACTAGGTGATAATATTAATGTCAGGCTGATGAAGATCATGTGGTTGCAAGCAAAAGGCCGGCCTCTTCTTGAAATCAGCTAAGCGTGCTGTGTTGTTGCACACTAAAGGTTCCGTCCGTTGACAATTTTAAATTATAGAATATGACAAGTTATATTATTTCTTTGAGTGTAGCTTACCCTAACTGAAGAATTTAACAATTTAGTAATCTACGAATAAAATTTTGGGCTCCATTTCACCTGGGGGCTATATATATCTTCACTAGATAGCATCAGCACCTTTGCTATTAATTAATTTGAATATATACGATAGATCAGTCATTGCAAAAATTAGTTAAATAGGTAATTATTTAAGCATTGTCATAAGCAATATTAAGTCATGGCCTTAACCCTTAATATTTAGAAATCAAATAGGATAATCGTTTGCGTAATTCAGATGTGGTGATGAACTGTTTTATTCGGCCGCCACTTAATCTTTATGCTGCTACAAAATCTGTAATTATAAGGTCAACTATACTATACAGCTCTTAATTATGGAACCAAAAAATGAAACCTAACGTATTCATATAATTACGCTTATGGTTTTGGGCATGTGAAGACTGTACTATCTGAATTTTGTTAAGTGTACAACTAGTGGTACGACAATTACGGCGCCGAATAAAAACTATTGACATATGCTTTTGAAATTGAAAGCGTATGGACGTAAGATTCAATTTCTGTTTTAAAATAGGGCGCTTGTAGAATATTGTTTTCTTTCTTCTGATGTCTGAACCAATCTTGAAATCACACCTACTCTTTCTTTGCGTATGATATGTACGCCAAAAGAATCGGAAAGGTGTTATACGACGCTAAGTTATTGAATATAGACTCGGTTAGCTTCTTAGGTTTGTTACTTGTATGTCAGCCTGGAAACAACATTAATTATATTTTGTTGACTATTACTACTTTAATGTTATAATGTAACATGGAATAAGAGGATTGCTAAGTTATGGTTTAAATTGCCTGTTTTTCGTTATTAGAGTGTCTTATATTGTCTAGACATGAAAATATTAAAGGGTTTATAAGTGGTAAGGGTCAGCTATCCAAATAACTAAAACATGGGACACTCTAACATTCTTCCGTAATCATCTCGACAAATTATTGTCTGAATTGGGCTGATGAACTATTTTCTCAGTATCTCAACCAGGTCCAGAGCTTGATTAGTATTAGACCATTTCCATTTCTCAACTGCAGCTTTTCAAAAAGATTGGCAATAAGATATAGTTAAAGCGTGTTTAAGGTATAAATTGGGAGGAAAATTTCTTCAAAGGTTGACTCGTAGGTACGGGCCAGCTTTTTGACCAATCAAGAATGGCGGACACAACGAGTATAGTTGTTGGAAAGTCAAACTTTACTCGCAAAATATCAGGAAGCCGGAAGGAGTCGTGGCTGCAAAGAATAACTGTTGGCTTTACTCGAAAAATATCAGGAAGCTGGAAGGAGGCTTTTCTTACGCGTCGTGTCGATTTAGTCAAAAGGAGAATACAAAAAAGGTTCCTAAATGAATGAAGAATTTAAGAAATAAACTTTGACACATAAAATTAAAATTTTAGTGGAGATTGGATGATCTGTTTAAAGAAAATGTGATGAGATAAACTATGGAGAATCAATCTCGTTTTGAGTTGTAAGGAGAAAAAGGACTGGACATGAAGTGGTGGGGTCAGATCAGATAGAAGGTTGAAACTGAGTCCAATGTGACTCACTAGGCACTTGGGTCCACACGCACACAACACACATCTGCCTCTTTCCCAGCAATTCACTGCTCTGAATGGTTTTGGTCGTGCGCGTTAGGAAATGGCATGAAGTGGTAATACATCCACCTTTGACTAAGAAAGATAAAGCAATATTGGTAGAAGCAGACCCCCTCGCTCTCTCTGTCTCCAGCTCTGTTTCATTCACTGCATATTTCTATACAAGCATTGGACTTTGATACAATCCGTTCCTTAACAACAACAGATTCAGACTCTTACAAATGGGAAGCCGAGGGTTGGATTTGTCGGCGGCGGAATCCGATGCTGTTTGGCAGACATATCTACCGCCGGATTATCGATCAATAATTGCTAGGTCCACCGATCCCTCTATGCTCACACGCTTCTCTTCTTTGAAGGACCTCTATTTCAGCCTCTGTAACAACCCTATTCTCATCAACGACGCTAAGTTGGTAAATTCTCTCCTCTCTTATTGATATTTTTCCATGTTTCATTATTTTACCCTCCAATGTTTCTTTCTTTCATCTATACTTGTAACAATTTTTTTTTTTGGGGTCTCATTGTTGGACCTTCCTCTGTATTTATTTCGCGTCCTATGTTAGATGTGTATGCCCAGTAATAATTCATCCATTTTCTCCATGTCACTTGAATTTGAAGAGCTTTTCGTTGGACAAATCAACTGGGAAGAAATGTTACATGCTCTCTGCAAGGAACCTGATGATTGCTTGGGGTGGTACTCCTAGGTATTGGAGATGGACTTCTGAACCTGATTGCAGGTATATCTATCTTCCTCTAATATTGACTACATTCAAGGTTCAATTGTTCACCTTTTTCAGTAACTTGTATATATTGTTGAAATATACTATTGTTATTCTTCAAACAGATTTGGAGAG
>JANZXV010000211.1:28358148-28369371 GCA_027576455.1 Erythroxylum roigii | reverse complement strand
TTGTATTAGAGCAAGTAAGAGGTCGGCTAAGAGAGCATGATTAGGGTTTTGTGCACGTTTTGGTATTTTGATGATATCTTGAGCTATAGAGCTCCGATTGAGGTAATTCTTGAGCCAAATTAAACAAGAGTCATAGAGCTATGATTTACATGAAGAATTCAAATTGAATTAAGATTTTAAGTTTTCCAAATTCGGTGTACGCGCACGAGAAATAAGTTCAAGCATGGTGATTAGGTAGCATGGGCACGCTGTTGATCAATTGTAAGTGAAATTTTGAGACGTTATAAGATTGAAGATGTATGAATAATGTCAAATGAGTATTATCAATGAAAAAAAAATATTTAACGGTAAATTTTGGGTTTAATGGATTAACCCTTCAAGGTATGACGGTCAAGCTTCAGGTTTTATGATCCGAGAGTTGGGTTCCGGGAACGGGATCCAACAGTGAATGATCTGAAATTCATTGAAAATACCTTACTTGGTCAAATAAACAAACATCATCTTGGCACATAAGCAAAAAACTTGATCATGTAATGGTGAATGATACTTAGTTAAATGTATTTCCAAGTAGTTTTGCTAACTTCAAAGATCCATTATTTTCATATCATTCTCCCATTATAGTCGATAGTTTATTTCCAAAAAATCATCCTCATTTTCCCTTCATATTTAACAATTATCTTATGCATGATCTTGGCTTTCCCGAGACTTGCAGGACGGGTGTTGACTTCCATTGTGTAGGTACTAAATAATTTTGTTATGTCCAAAAATTGAAATGCATCAAACATGAGCTTAAACGATTGAAGTCTGTATGAGGCTCCACATTATCTGCTATCCACTTGAGAAGATCAGATCTTAAAGCTATACAATCAACGCTTGCCTTGAGCCCCACTGATCAGAATCTCGTGAATAAGGAAAAGATTGGAACTAGCAATTATCTTCAAGCTGTTAGCAACCGCCATTCTTTGCTTCAATGAAGAGTAAATGTTAACTGGCTTAAAGATGGTGATCATGTTGGGTTTTTGGGTCCACTCCTAAGTGGAGCCCAAAGCCTAACATATAAAAAGGGTTTTTAAAACCCTAAAGATAGGTAAGTGAGTTGTCTGCCGAAGAGAAGAGGGGGAAAAGAGAGAGAAGGAAAATTTTTCATTTTTCTCCAGCTTTGTGCAGTAATCTTCCAACCTTCAATCGCATGGTGATTTCTCGTCCGATCGACCAGAAATTTTAACCAGAGGTTCTTCTCTCATTGTTCTTCATTCTGAACGGTGGAGATTGGATTTGGAGGTCTCCAAGGTGCCCTGATCTTCAGTCGAAGTTGCTGTGATTTTAAGGGTGATATTGTTCTCAACTCTTTGATTTTTCATCTTATTGATGATTATTGTTGTATTTTGAGTTGAGTGGTGACTCTAGTTATATCTAGAGGTGAAAAACTCTGTAAGTTGATTGATGATAGTGGAGTTTTTTTTTACTGGACTAGGTCCCGTGGTTTTTCCTTTTTCACAATGAGGGAGGTTTTTCACGTAAAAATTGCCCGTGTTATTTATTTCTTGCTGTTAATTTTGTGCGCATTGGTGAGTTTGTTGGCTGCTATTTTTTGGATTAGTTGTGTTTGTTCACACATGGAAAGGTTTATTGGTTCTGGTTTTATTGCCACTGCGTGACCGACACCTCCTTTCCCAACACCATTAGTGTAACTCTTTATCTTTTGCTGCGGTAATTGATACAAAAGTTCTTATATTCACCATTTTTGTAACTGGTTTAATTTATAACTTTCATTGTAATCTTTTCCTTCGATTTATGCGAAGCCTTGTGCCACATGTTTTGCCTTAAATCGTTCAACTAATCCATTGGAGTTGTATCTGATTCGGTAAACTCATTTGCATCCAACTGGTTTCTTCCTTGGTGGCAAGGTAGTAATGACCCATGTATCATTTTTATTGAGTGAGTTAATCTCCTTCCTCATCGATTCCAACCATTTTGGGTCCTTGGTAGTTTCTCCATAAGTCTTTGGTTCATTACCTGCCATGATTGTTTCTGGGAATTAGGAAAGCTCTGCCAGAGCTACTGAACTTATCATATGAAATATAATATGTTGAAGGATGAACCTTACCTAGACAAAGTAATGATTGTGGAGAGACGTATTTAATACTTGAGTATTCATAATTGTTGTTTTTATAGGCCTGAAGCATAATAATTGAATAAAAGAGAAGAGAAAGTAAGGGTTTTGTCGTATAACACTGTTATATTATTGAATAGAAACTTATCAATTTATATAGTCTTTTTCTAGCTAAAATTTAAAAACAGATAACATCTAATTTAAATCAGCATAAAATAAAATCTAATTTATTTGATAGCTATTAAATCAATATCTCTAAACTGATTCATAGAATCAAGAATCTGCAATCCTAAGAGATTTTCCAACAAACTCCACCTTGCCTTAGGAGTTGCAGAGTTTTTTAATGTTAAAATAATTCATCCTCTTGATGTACTACTTTCGCCTCTTCATTTTGTGATTTTTTTTTTTGCAATGTCGGCGTGGTGGATATGAATCATCATTGTTTCTGTTGTTGTTGTTGTCGATCTTGGATAACTATCATTAGAAGCTATAGGAATAGTTGCATGAATTTAGCAAAGACTATCCTAATTTCAACCTTGAGCACAAGGTTGCTTTTGACAGAGGGAGTATTGATGCAAAATCAAGCAATGTAATTCAATCCATCGAGCTTCGCAGATCTCATAAGACCCATATCAAACCAACAAAACTGTCATTACATATAAATCTCTTATTACAAATAATTTTGTTATTTTATGATTTTAGTATTTCCAAATGATGAGTTGTTAGAGAGGAATTGTAACAGAATTCTGTTGTAAAACACAACTTTATATGGGAACAATAAAAGAAAGAAAGGGCAGAGAAGAATTATTTGTTTATTTTGTTACTCTTTTTGTTTTACTTCCTTTGTTCTTTTATTTTCTCCTTAGCTAGTTGCTAGCTAGCACAACATAAACCATATGTAATGTACATTTGACTTAACTCCAATGAAAACATGGATAACCTTTTTATTTGTTGTTATAGCTAAGAAACAGGCATGGTTTTGAATAAAAGTCTAATTTAAATTAAATGTAGGGTGGAAGAAATGGAAAACATAGACACCACATATTTTAATAAATTTAGAATCAGGAATCTTATGATATAACTTTTGATAGGGTGATTTGAAATTGAGATTGGTGTTATGGTATGGTTAATTAAATATATAGTTATAGCAAAGGCATGTTCCCCAAAATTGAAGTGGTAGTGAGGTATGTGTAAGAAGAGATAGACCTATAGAAATAATATCTTTATATGCCTTCTTATAGAGGTGTCCTTTTTGTTAAATATGTGAGGGCAACGATGTTGATGAATTATTCCCAACTAATTGAAGAAAGAAGTGAGTGAGCAATATTCTCCCCCCAGTCTACTTGGACACTCTTAATTTTTGAGTCGAATTGTCCCCTGAGGAGAATCTTGCCTTGCAAATCCTTAACATGAAAACTATGAGGGCCTAAAAGCATAGCCATCTTATTATCTAAAATAAATTTGGAAACTAAGCAAAATTTTAAAAATAGTAGGAATATGCAGAACTTCCTTTAAAATTAAATTCCCATTTGATGAAGAAATAAAACATGTGCCAGTATTAAAGATTGATAAAAGCTCACCCTTTCTAACTTGTACTTCTATCCTCACTGTTATAATTGGCATGGCCTGAAAGATTATTCAAATCAGGGGTAAGGTGTGCGGAGACTCCAGAATCAACATACTATGATGGATTATATCTAGGAGGTGTCAAATACTATGTTGAACTATACCTATTAGGTTGCTGATGAACTCCATGCAAAGATTGATTAATATTAGGTGATGGTTGATCAACACCAGGTGGTGATGAAGCCATGAATGCCAACATTGTGTTTGGTTGATTGGCAGTAAGGCCTTATTGAACAGTTGCCAACACTGAATTGCCATGTTCCTATTTTCATCACACATTTGACACTTAATATCGTCCTTGGTACAACTTTGATTGCCTCTACCTTCATTTCCTTGATTAGGAGAATCACCATGACCTTGATTATTTCTACCCTTTCCATGATCAGGCCTTGGTTAAATTGTCTCTGTGAATTATTGGCTGAGTGAGTTTAAAAGTATTGATTCAAGACCTATTGTTAAGTTTCCTCGTCTATGAGCAAAACCTCTCATTATATCAACACTCATGGGCAAGTTAGCAATTTGTACCAACATAAGCGTACTTAACATCTAAAGTCGTTCACGATATGCATGACTAATTCTCTTTTAGAAATTATGGCACCTACAGACGCTAGTTGATTGGTGATTGTTTTCTTTTAATTCACATATTAGTAGAACCTTGTTAAAGTGAAGCGAACAGATAGTGCCATAGAGGAGAGACAGAACTCTTGAGTCTCTTAGGAGGTTTAAACACACTTTCAAGTTTCACCTACGCTTGACGAGTTATTTTAACATCAACAAGAAGATTCGCAGCCATGGTAGAGAGCGTTTCCTTTAATCATAACAAGATTAACATGTCTTGGCGTTTCCATATTTTATAGCTAGGAAATCTATGTTATTTTTTTCTCAATGAATCTGAGTGGCTCAATAAGGTCTTAATGAAGGTATTTTTCCAAATTAAAAGCTTCGAGGGAGTCTCTGATAAATGACGACTAATGTGGATAATTGCTTCCATCGAGTTTGCTTGAAAGTTTAAAAAGTGTTATGCTGAGATTTTTTTAGAAAAAATTTCAATGGCAGCATGCATAATTATTGAACTAGCTGTGTCACTAGTAAAGGAAATCAATGTTTAAATTGTTAGATCTGGGTAGCCCACTTTTACAGGAGATCAGCATCATGAGTCTAGCGAGGGAACATACTCATGGGTCTTGATACTACACCTCAACCCAACACCTTAAGACTTTAGGTTTATACGATTCTTTCTACTTATATGTTGTCCATTCACTAGTTCTATCTCTTTCTAATGTGAGATTCTTACCCATATTTGACGTCCCGACTTAAATGCGGGTAGCAGAAGCACCAACCATTGTTTCAATCACGAACCTCAATGATGTCTCAGGCAAAGGATCTCACTTTTTGTCGCCTACTATTATCCCACTCGTTCTCAATATGTCCGCTAGTTGCCTGTTTCTGCACTTCCTATTCACCCGACTATCGCTCGGTTGCAAGTTACTATAGATCTACTTCTTCTCTGGCGTTTGTCCCTCTTATCGTTGAAACTCTAATGCTGCAGCTGTATCTCTAGTGGCATCAAATATTGAGAATCAGACACTTGGCTATCGACTGGAGACGTTGACTGTCAGCAACAAATCGACAACGATGAGAGAAGATGGAGGAGTTGATTAAATAGTCTAGTAATCCCTAAACAACATGCCGAAAGTTACATCCCACTCATTGATGACTTGAGCAAATCAGGGTTATTGCTGAGTTCCACAAGTCAGGCAAGTGTTAGAGGTTTACTCGTATTGGAACAGTAGACAAAGCTACGTGTTGGAAGCTACTGATGTGGTGTTATTTTGGCAGGGACGATGACAGATTGTTTATAGGTTGGAGGAGTTGATTGACAAATACCTGATTATGGACTCAAAGAATGATGGCAGAAGAGCTCCAATACCATAAAGGGTGACGTGAGATTTAGAACCTGTCTTACTTACAATTCAAGGATAGGCAGGCTCTATACATAATTACAACGAGTAAACGAGTTGACAAATTATACAAGGAAAGAGTATCATCGTTACAGATTATAATCTTGGTGAGAAACATGAAACTGAAGATGATATCTAATCTCATGCTAGAAATGAAAAAGGAATTTATTTCCTTTGCTCCTATTCTATGTAATTAGTGGTAGCTAGCAGTTAATCTCTCAAAGCCTGTCCCTATGGCATTGTTGTGCATTCATATGAGCAGCGTCAAGCTCTTGCTTAGCTATGGGAATATGATTAGTAGTCTTCTAATTCAGCTTCTTAAGCTTTCTTTCAATTTTTGGGTGAGAATAAAATAAGGATTACTAAAAACATGCTTAATCTAGGAATCAGGAACGGTAGTATAAAAAAAAAGTGACCTTCTTGTTCTTGCAGTGAAAAGAAGCAATTTGGACTCTGGATCTCATCAACGAATCCAATTTTATAATTCATTAGAACAATATTATATTTTATTAAAATAAATAATTTAATAATTACATTTTTATTTATAAATTAATATCTATTTAAAATATATTTTAATGTTTAGAAAATTTTATTTGAAATTTATAAATTTTGAAGATATTTTAAATTATATTAATTAATTAATTATTGAATTAAAATTATTATGCTTTTTAAAAACTTGAAATTTATTTCATTTATAAAATAGATTAAATTATTTATAGTTTGTATTAATATTTGATATTAAATAATTAACATTAAATGGAATTATTTAATAACAAGTAATTAAGTAATATATTTAATTAATAGTAAACAGTCATAAAAATTAAAAACTACTTTTTGTAATTTTATAAGTTATAAAAATTAATAAATATATATTTCTTTTTCTTTTTAATGAAAAAGGGCCTGGGCTTTTTGAATCTTTAGAGTTCACGAAACCCAAGTTTCTTCAAATCAAATTACTCGCAACTGGATGCCTGTTTCCAGCATTTCCTTCAAAGAAAGCATCGTAAACATAAACCCTGAACGCTTCTCACAAAACCCACATTTCTTCATTTCAATGGCTCTATGGAGATTCAGACCCATGTCACGTCTTCTCTCAAACCTCTACCACCGCTGCCCTCCCTCTTTCTGCACCTTATCTGCTTCCGATGATGCCCCTCCTGCCACCGGTTCCAGCGACAATGAAGACATCGTGGCTCTAACCAAGAAAGCAAAGCAATCAATTGCAGATGTCAAAAGATTAGTTAAGGACATTCAAAGCCCAGGTGATTCATTAACCACTTTTTTTTTTTTACCATCTGCAATTGTTTTGCTGATTTTGTAAAAAAGAAAGAATCCGTCATTTGGGTGTGGTTTTAATTTCAGAAATCATCGATTCAATCTGTGAGGAGTTTTACTGGCACCCGTTTCAAGAGGGAGGAAACGAGCGCCCATACGAAGTGAAAGAAGATGATACTAAGTGGTATGCGAGAGTTGATATGCCTGGAATTGGAATTGAAGGCGTTAGAGTTTGGCTTAATAACAATACGCTCTATTTCAAAGGCGAAGAAGAGGGAAAGAAGAAGGAGAAGGACGACCCTTATCATGTTTCCAGGGTATACTCAAGCAACTTCTCTATTCCTCCTGGACAATACCAGATCGATAAAATCAGAGCCTTTCTGAATAATGGTGTGCTCAAGATTGTCATTCCGAAAGTCAAGCTTGATGATAAGTGTAGTTCCGTAAATGTGCAAGTGGCGGAATGATTAATGTAATTAGTGATGTTGTTTTGGGATTTTTGTTGTTGGAAATTGGAATCACTATAATCCCCAGCTATTGGTTGATGGGCTGCTAAAGAAAACCTGAGAAGAAGTTCTGATAATGGGGTCTATGGCCTCATGGGTTGGCTATAAATTTGGATTGAAGTTTATCCATCAGAGCATGCTGCTGTGATATATGTTGTAAAAGTCAGATAATTGGTGGATCAATGAGATTTGAGCCAAGGCCTTTGTGATATTCTTCCTTATGTCACTTTCTTTAAGCAATTTAAGGGACTCTGACTTTGCACTACGACTACGTTTGTGTAATGTTCAATATTGATCATTGAAAAGCAAGAGGAGTAATAAATTTCAAGAGTCGTCAACAAGGGGGTCTGACTTTGTACTATGTCTATGAGTTATTCTCTTCATAACGGTGTTTGTTCAGGTGAGTTTCCTATACCCTTTTTTGATGAAATGGTTTAGTAACAAAACAGACATTTCTGTGCCTGCTCAGTAATGAATGAAGAATATGATCGTCTGAAGTTAATTGCAGAAGTGATCAAAGTGGGGTTTTCCGTAAGTTAGCTAATCAGTGAACCGTACTTCCTTTGAAGCAACTTGCTACTAATGACCTGGCAAACAATTTTAGAGGAAGACAACTCTGTTTGGTGGTTCTCTTGTCAGAACTAGAACTACTTCGGTCTTCTTCTTTCCTTCCATACCCAAAATCGCCCTTCATTGTCACCTGTTTGTTTCGTATGTCCACTGAATACTCGCTTAAACCTGCAATTGATTTAAGAACAAGATCATAAACCATACTTGGCTATAATTAGTTTAGAGTTGGTTTACACCAAAGAAATATTTGGAGCATGACTTGATTGCTTAGAAAATAAAGTGCAGCTCTCGTAAATAAATCATGGAAACCAACGTGATTGCAATATTCAATGTTCACTTAACTCCAGATCTTTGGCGTATAAAAAGTTCTATCGTGCAAGAGAGATTTATTGTGGTCATGAACAGTTTGGAGAATTCATACAATTTACTGTATAGAAAATGGCGTTGAAATATTACGAATTTATTGACATGTTTGTTCAATAATAGCACCAATGGCATCTTTGGCTTACTACAGCCATACTCTCTTCTCTATATCCCGAGTAAATTAGAAGCTAACCTGTCATCTTTGATACAACGAAAGAAACTCTTTCTCGACATCTGGTGCATCCCATACTTGCAGACATTACTATTACCTGAAACTGGAAATTAGACCAACCATATTACATGCATAAAGAAACTAGTGGAATGAATGATATCAAGAAGCACTACAAGTTCCACAAATGATCATTAGTAATGATCTGCATTGCTATATAATTGTTGCTCTGAATGCTCTTTGATAAAACAGCAGTTGTTTTGGTGTAGACAATGAAAATAGAAATGGGATAATATCATCTTAAGAAGGTCTCAAAGAAACCCCTCACTCCACAAAAAATCCACGATTTCCGCTTCTAGTAGTCACTCAAAAGCTTTACTATTGATGGAAAATTAACCAGAAAGTATACATGTGAAATGGAATATATGGAAATCAGTTTCGTTGTGAAGCGCAAGAGATGCATTGACCTACCGTCGGAAGTGTCAAATCTTCCAAGGACATGAGAGACTTATTGGATACAATCATCCTCAGCCTACCTGGTTCTTGTGCCTGTTTCACAACAACTATACCTCAGTGATGACGCTAAGCCTTCGTATTGTCAGGATTTTAGTAACTGGATCAACTACGCTGATGAACCATTACTTATATGAAGCCCTTGAAACCATCCTACTACTTGCCACTTAATAAAATCAAACTTTACCAACCATAGTCATGAGAAATAGGATAGTAGAATAGCTACAAAGGTTCGGGAAGAATTCTTTTTAAACAAATTAACTTTCAACTACTTGCTCGTCTGCACTACTGCTTTCAATAATAGGAGTTTAGTTGGTCTCAAGAAGTTAACTCCACGTTACTGCAAGTTTTGAGATATTTGGCTAGTTAAGGACTCCAGAACTTGCTGCTCTGGCCTTGTAGAGTGTGGGATTCATGTTCTTGTTAAATTTTATGTATCTCTTGCTGATGTTTCATACTGAAAGCAGATAAGATTAAAAACCAATGTGTGCCTCAGTTGGCTTACACGAATTGGTTCAACTAACAGCAAAGTTGGCATGGATAAATTGATACTTTAACCTTAACACGCTCAATATTTTTTGAGATTCTTGTCGCTAGCTAGAGTTTTGGTATAAAAAATTAGACGCACTATGCTCCATTACCTAATAAACAAGTGGAGCTGCTACCCAGGAAGCGAAATGACTGGATCATCAATTTAACGGTTTCAGTGAACAGAGAGGCAACCTCATCATCATATTATAAGGTAAATCTCAACTTCAAGGCACAACCTAGGTCGTGCCACTTCACATTCTTATCACCATTTATAAGCACGTTCGAAAACTTGAATTATGTATAAGGTGCGTATGTGAAGTTTCAAACATCACTTCGTCGTGATACTTTGCCTTTGGATCTTCTTATCATATTACCAACTATAGCTAGAAAACATTGCAAGATGGGTATTTACTACTGCATCAAATCAAATATACCCTTAAAATGCAAACTATAATCCTCACTTCAATGTGTTTCCGATACTGTAAGCCCACCTGAACTTTTGGTTAAACCTTAAGACCTTACTTTTGGCAACATACTTTGAATCCATATATGATGACATCTGTTATTTTGGAAATGGGAAATCGATGGCCATTGATATAAATGTATATTAGTTCAATGGTTACCAATGACTAAGAACAGGCTCCAGCGAGGCTGTCCATTAATTTCAACCATTACCATCTGTCCACGTAATTAAATATATCTCTATGTCTAGATGTGCTAAATCTAAAAAGTAGGTTAAAAACTTTATTTTTGTTATCCTTTTCGTACCTGGGAGCCGGATTTGATATTAGATTGAGTTTTACTACGGTATTATATTAGTATCGAACAATATCACGTACCGTTTTATGTAATTTTTTAAATTTATGAAATAGCCTGTAAACTTTTTTAAAAATTTACAAAATATTATATTGTCATATTGTGCAGTTGTAGTGTATACTTTTAACCTCGTCTCCAAAAAATATAATAATAAATAAGAATCACAATTAATATGAAATAACAATATTTTCTGATATTTCACATTTAAATAATAACCACAATTTATATGAAAAAAGATAATCATCATCATACAAATATAAAATTAAGAACAATATAAAGTATTTAAAATGTTACAATTTTAATTTTCATTATATAATAAATAATAATTATATCAAAATATCCAATAAAAAGAACAATAAATATCATTAACTCTCAAATTATTATAATTTACAACAAAAATTCGTGATAAAGAAACAACCAAGAAGAATTGAGACATGAAATAAAAACATATTATTTAATTTACTATCAATTAAATATGGTCGGGTCGGCCGTTTTGGGCCCGGATCCAGTCAAAACGACCCGTGGGTCGATCGGTCCATTCTTCAAAGACTAATCTCATACCTAATGGCTATGTCAAGCCCAAGCCCGATCTACGCTCTCCTCAGCCCATCCGCATGTAAGAGACCTCCATGCACACGTAAATACCTAAACCTAGTTACTGCTCCATATATAAGGTATAATTCCACCATAATAGAGGTACACAATCATAAACTAGCTTTCTCTGCATATAGCAATCGCACCTTCACCAAAAAGACTGACTTGAGTGTCGGAGGGGCTAAT
>JANZXV010000211.1:28340975-28358048 GCA_027576455.1 Erythroxylum roigii | reverse complement strand
AATAAAATAGTTCATTAGTAATAAAAATAAAAATAATTCATTAGTAATAAAAATAAAATAATATATTTTTAAGTTTTATTTAATCTATAATTATTATTAGTAATAAAGATATTTATTTTATTTTAAAATTAAAAATTCAAAAATTAAAATAAAAGTTTAACTAAATAACTAATTAAAAATTTGTGAAAAAAAAGAGGAGCGAGAGAGGGACAATTTTTCAAAATTTTGCCAATAAATTCTTATATTTTTCAAAATTTCTAGTACCGGCTGATATTATAAGTATCGTAAACATCAACCGATACTAGATAAAATAGGCCGATACTGAACGATATTTACACCCAATACATAAGCACTTATATTTTGTTCTATTTTCGTTCTCCGTCCGGTATAGAACGAAGTTCAAAACCTTGCCATTGGTCACTTCCACACTTGAAACTTCTTTAATGTGGATATTCTTTCTTCTCATGATTAAAATTATAGTGTAACGTCAAGACCGTTTTAGGCTAAAATAATTTATAAACTTGTAGTCAAGACTATGGAAACTGTATCCAGGAAAAAAGAAAAACCAGAAAATATATGCCTAGAATAGGAATTTTAAAAACTCAGTGAGCTGCTTTGATGTTACAATATGGCTACATGCCCGACGATATACATGATAAGCCTGACTATAGCTCCTTTTGCACCACAGCAATTTTGACTTGACCTGGAGTTGTAAGTCACGGGAATAGGCTCCCAATGTAAGGACTCTCGGCAGGAGTCACGTCATGCAGGGAACTTATAGACGAACATGAAGAGGAATGCGTGGCCCAAAGCTGCTCGTCTTCAGGATTGCATCAGAAAATAATATCATTAAGCTGTACACATTTATTATTCTTTACGTTCCTGTCAATTATATAAGCTCTGTCCTCTATATCTGCACTGAAGCAATTCATCCGATGCCTGTCGAAAATACAAATCACAAAATATTTACCAGTTCTGTGCGGCATCGTGAGAAGGAAAGAATATTCTAAGGTTTTGTTACTATACTCACCACTCAAAGTGATCTTCACAACAAATAGAACCCGAAATAATTGAGAGTCCAGCTTTTTTCCTGTGATCGGCCCAAGAAAATATGATCAATATAGTTCTATATATGATACAATTGAAACCAGTACCTACAAATGCAACATACGCCACTAAAAGGTACCACGAGACCCTACCAAAAATGCATCAAGGGGCTCCAAACAAATTCCATGCTTAATTCCTCTTACATTTGGAGAACAATAACATCTAACATAGAACAATTGTACTTTCTCCATGTTCATGTAATCTGTTTTTTCAACCTAATTGAAAAGAAATAGTTTTCAGAATTTAGGTCACAAACCATGTTGCAGTATACATATCGTAGAACTTGTCAAAGGCTTTATCAAAGCAGTAGTGGCAAACCAACAGATCCCTTATGTTAGTCACCTTACATGTTGATTTAGAGCATTTGACCTGCATCAGTTACGTGATGAAATTATTAAGTACAATGTCTACTTCCTCACACATGCCTTAAATTTCTTTAACAGCTTAAGGAAAATGTGCACTTTAACAAAAGAAGTAATGTCTAAGCATACAAGAATAACCACATTTGCAAAAAGGTGCACAATAAAAGAAAATGGGACAACAATGTAGAAAGCAAATTCAATTAGTAAAATGAAGCTGGAGATAAAATCCAGGTGTACATGAATTAACTTAGTCCGTTGTTTTGGAGCACTAAAAAATCTCCTAGTCTAAAGAACAGTTCGCTGAACAAAAAGTTACCTTCCCACTCAATACATATAACCACACATTAATGTTTCCATAAAAAATTGACTAAACCACTGCATAATGTGGGAAAGAGTCACTATAAACCACTAATTTTGTAATGGGACAGCAATGAATAGTAAATTTACCAAACGCCTAAGTTTGTGAGAGTAATATTTCTCATGAGGTGGATGATTTCTGATATGCTCATCCAAATGACCTGCACTGAAATTTAATTGTTGGTCAAACTAACAGTTTATGATGAACCCCACACTTCTTTTTTTTTTTTGGAATTTAACCCCACACTTCTTTGCTATGGAAAAAACTCATGTTAGTCATATAGCACTAATAACTCACATCCCTGCCTTACAGTAAAGTCTCTTTAGGTTTTATACTACGCTTACCAAACAAACAAGAAAGTCTTTTATACTGTGCTTACCAAACAAACAAGAAATCTTACATACTGAATTCCACACAAATCATTTAGATCATACTGTAAACCAGGACAAGTGATATGAGAGCCAACAACATACTGCTAGATTGAAATCTTACATCAGTTAGACAGTAAGAGATAAGTTCCACTTACTTGTCACAAAGGACAGTATTGCAGTCAAGGCAAGTTGCCAGACTTAGAGAGCTCCGGCACGTATTGCAGCATGCTGTTGACAAAGTTTTACCAATTTGGTGGCATCTGCAGATATTTAACGAACCAAGAAAAAGGCACAATTAACCGAGTGGATTCCTCAGATAAAACAAAGAGATGCAAATCAACATTTTATGCTTTGCTACCAATTAAAAAACTTATTTTGAACTAGAATGAGACATAAATAGGAATACATAGCACAGCTCACACCTGCCATGAAACGAGATCAAAAATATGTAAGGTCAACATAACAAAGGGAACAAATTTCCAGAAGTTGGCCCGAGACTAACAGAAATATGCTGTATTGCTGAAAATCGAATACATCAAATGAAATCAAAAAATCTTACATCAGAGTCAATGCATCATGAACATAAATACTCTACACTGCCTCTTTTTAACATAAACTAAACAAGTCACGAAACAGGAAATGTTGACTTTTTATTAACAAAACTGTAAGACCAATTAACTTCTGAACTTAAGCGACTTTTTATTGCATGGTAGGTCTCTACATCAGTTAATTATAGTCTCTGCAGCTGTCAATTATCCTACGTTCTAAATATACCTCCTTATTATGATGATTGCCTATAAAAACGAAAAGGAATAAAAATATAAGACAATATGATTACATCTGACAGACCTTCTATAGAGCCCAAGAAGGTCCCTTGATATGGAATTTGATTGGCTGCACCCCACTGCCGCCTAGGTGGAAAGATAAGTTCACTAAGTAATGTACTTTAAAAGTGAAAAAGGGATGCTGAGGATTTTTCAGAGTCAAGTAGGTCAGCACCTGATCAGATGCAATCGCCAAACAGTCTTCAGCAAGGTGACCAGGTCTCTGGCATTTCCAACTACAATGCGAGGTTTGTCATTGAAAACAAGTAAATAGATGTCCAAATAGGAGTTCAATTGAAACATTATTTGAGTTATAGGTTGAACTCATGTGTAATACCAATTTCAGGCTTTGAGAAAGCCCATCTATAAATCAATCCCAAACAAACGTGTTTCACGAAAAAGAATATACCACTTATAGCAACAAAGATTAGATGTTTTCTTAGACCAGCGATGGCAATCATAGTCCCATTTGTCCTCCCCAAGCTCAGACACTGGCATAGCACATTTGACTACACATGAGGCATCCAATTCCTTGTTGCAAGATGTATCCTGAAGAAAAAAACCTTATGAAAAGCGTCCTAAAAAACCCCATTAAACATAAAAGAGTATCCTCAAGTACATTATTGGAAGTATAAAAAACACCTGCCAGAGCTTCAGACTTTGTAAGAGCTCAGCTTTACATTCCATGCTACAGATATCATCATTGGTCTATCAAGAAGTAGACATATAATAACATGAGTATGAAAGATGATCATGAAGATGAGCCTAATTTGTGGAAGAGAGTGTTTGACAAATCCTACCTCATTGCAGATATATTCTCCATATTTACCACATACTACACAAACAGGTTCTCCTGGCATGGGATAGCGTTGCTCACTTCTAGCAGTAACTTGACCAACTTCATTTTTATCATCTAAAAAGAAACAGATGGAGTGTAAGCAATGATGTTTGTTTACATGAAAAAGAACTATCGGGAGCAAACACAGTTATATCAATTCTGTGGTCAACAACGCCAAGATTTTGATAATGAGGAAAAATCGCCCTAACTAACAAAATGTAGTTGAACAATAAAATTATTAACTAATAAAAAAATTTCAGAAGCAGACCAGAAATTGGGGTTTCCTCTTCCGATGGACATTCTGAAGAAGAACTTCGATCACCTAATTTTCAAAAGACAAGCCAACATGAAACATGTTTTAATGCCCCACTCAACCAATATATATATATATGCAAGTCATAAGAAAGGCACTCACTTTCATAGTTTACTAAATTTAAAGCCGAACTTGAAGTCCCCTACACAAAACAAATCATTACATGACTCTGGATAAGAAGTATAGAAGAAAAATAATAAATTCAAAAGAAGTGTTTACCAAAACATCAGCAGTTAATATTTCACAAGGCTGAAACGAGCTCAATTCTTTTCTGTTCACGCCGAAAAAATGAAAGTCAACTAATATTATTAAAAAGAAAAAAGGGACAACCAGAGATGACAAAATAGAAAAAGAAATTACCTTCTCTTAAGAATATAATCTTGGTGAGACATCGGCCCCCCATCATTGTCTTGGATTTTAGAGTCACGTACGCATTCTCTACGGCGACGTTTAGGGGGGGCCTCCTCCTTCTCATCGATCAAAGGAGCGTTGCCGGTGGCAATATTATAAGCTGCGAACTCCAAATATTAAAATAGATTGGAAATTCATCCACATAAAAAGAGAATCTACCTTTGAGGTTTTGAAGAACAGAGGATATAGCGATGTCCTTTTTGTATGAGAGTGAAGAGTTCTTGTACATATTCGTCCGGCTCCCCTCCATTAGTCGTTACCCAAACTCAGACGGAACATACACATTCACACGATATATTTCCCGGTGTTGCATAACTGGGCTTCTGCCGAACCGGCTCCGGTCTGAAGATAATTGGCCCAATATCGGGATTGCGAAAGGACGACCCATATATTTGATTCCACTTCTATTTCTTACTTTTGCCAAATATTTAGTTGAATTTTTAATTTTGATAATTTATAAATTATTATTTTATCTCATTATAAATAGATATATTACTTGATTATTTAAATTTTTAATAATATACAGTAATTATTTAAAATAATTTTATAATAAAATCATTTTGAAAATTAAAAATATAAATTTCATTTATCTCTAATTCATATTTAATTTTAGTTATTATTAGTAATTATATCAATTTTAACGATTAAATATTTTTATTTTATTCAAAAATTAAAATTAAAAAAAGAATTGAAATTCACATAGTGAAATGAAAAGAACTACAAAAATTTTCATGAAAACAAGGATAAGGTGCTTAAATTGTAAATCTGTTTTTTATTTTTTGAAACAAAGTCAATATAAATAGCATTAATCAGAGAGTTAGAGGTAATCCCAACTACAATGGCTAGCATATAAATGTAAGACCCTCGCTAAATTATAAATCTGTTAACTTGATTAAAAAAGGTAAAAAGTTAAAAGAAGCTTATAAATAACTTTAGGGGTGATCTCATGGATGAATGGCTGAGGGCCCTGGGCATAGGGACGGGGATTCGGGATACAGAAGAACTGATCTCATGGAGCACGTCTGATTTGTTCATATTTTCACATGTATTTAGGACTCAATTCATAGTCTCTTACATTCATTTGGCGCCTTCTTCGTAATATCCTTCCATGCAGGAGCACATTGAGAGGACGACATATGCTCTTGGATGATACATGCCCTATTTGCCTTAAGGAGCCAGAAACGACGCTACATGTTTTTTACAATTGCGATTTTGCACAATCGGTTTGGTTACTTTCAAATGTGGGATGGCATGCTATTTCTTCTCTGCAGGAATGGCTCAAGGATGTGGTTACATCCTTCTCACAAACACATCAGGAGGAGGTTTTTATGATTATATGGAGTCTGTGGCTGTATCGAAATGATGTAGTGTGGTCATCGCGGGCTCAGCCTCATTCTTTCATATTAAGCCGTGCAAGGACGTCCCTCTCTGAATGGAGCGCAGCAAAGACGTCAACTGCCATTCAAGTCATACGGCTGTCACGCCCTCCAGGGCATTGGGTAGCTCCAGCTCCAAACCATTTTAAATGTAATGTGGACGTTGCTTTGTTGGAGGATGGGCGTTATGGTCTTGGTATGGTTATCCGCAACTCTCAAGGGCAAAATTGTGCTGGTAAATTGCTACAACTTCCAGGTTGGCGAGATCCACAAATTGGCGAAGCCCTTTGCTTTCGGGAAGCTTTGAGTTGGATCAAATCTTTATCGTTTTTTCCCATCTGCGTGGAAATGGATTGTCAGATTGTTTCACAATTTTTGGATTCTACGCATATTTTTTTCTCTTACTTCTCCGTGATTATTCAAGATTGTAAAGCTCTCCTGAATGAGCTATCGTCGGTCTCTTTTGCGTTTGTTAGAAAATCAGCGAATCAAGTTGTTCATTCCATAGCTAGGGCGGCTAATTCTATGTCTGGTTTCGAATGGAGGGTATGCCCTCCTTCTTTTTTGTATGACGCTTTAACATTGGATTTCAATAACATGCACTGAGCGCATGCGTTATTGTTCAAAAAAAAAAAAGTTGACATGATCTAACTAGTTGAGTTTTTTTTATAATTGAGTGAAAGTGTCCCTCAAGATTTTTTTTAAATTTGAAATATTATGTTGAAAAATGTAACTAATATTTCTAGCAACCACTTAAGTTTGATTGTTTTTGTCCAATTGTTAAGGAGTTTTGCTGTTCTTATCTAACCAAACCAAAGCATCTTACTTTCACAATAAGCATCGAAGATGTATGATTTTTATAAACAATGGTAAACCATATATCAGAATCCATGATTTGCTCTGCTAAATTCTGTAAACTCATCTTCTGCAGAAGAAATTGTTATAAACCAAGAAGGAAGATCACTGAAAGAATTTATCAGCAACCTGTAATTGTAAATTACTGCAGGTAATGCCTTTTCCTCTGTATATACATATTGGCATTGAAACTGCAGAACTTTTCTTGTATGCTAAGATTGTCCCACCACTGGTTCCATTCCTGTACACCTTATGCCCAATTCTCTTCTACTTCCTTTATTGTACATTTTGAGATCTCATATGTGAGTTTTTGCTATCTGGGATTTGGAGATATGGAACATCTAGAGAAGTTCCTGTTACTTTCTTGGTAAGCTTTGGCCACCCAAGTTAGTACCAAAACCACCATGAAGATAGAAAGCCCCAGCATTGATTCCCATAACATTCGTACCGAAGCTCGAAATGGCTTGCACTGGTGCTCATCAATGTCCGCGAAGGCCTTCTTCACAATAGAGCATTTTGTCAGGCTCTTCACGTCAGGAAATATATCTATCATGTCCTGAACAGAACGACCATAAGCCCAAGCCACGTCGTGGAGGGACTGAGGAATAAGTCTGCCTTCTGTCACACATGTTTCTGTGGAGTTTCCTTTGAAACAAGTGAGATCTGAAAGTATCTGCAAATGACATTATAACGAGTCATTTGGACCTTGAAGACCAAATTCATATTCCAATTTCAGATTTTTCTGACAAAGATAAAAGGAGTTTCTACTTACTTTGCTTAATTGGTCTATCGTAATGGATTCATCAGGACAGAGCTCTGGAGTGTATGCGTAGTCCGGAGGCCCCGAAAAAGGGTCACAGATGCTGTTAAGGCCTAGTATATCCGAATTTTGCTCCTTTAGTCCAAGAGAACCATAGAACTCTACTGCCTTGGACTTCAACTGCAAAAGAATGAAGTTTCAGATTTTAGTATACAACAAAAACTGGACAAAAACTTTTAAAATGTGCCAAAAAAAAACCTGGAAATAACAAGGTTTAACCTATGCAATACCTGAGAAACGTAATCATGAACTGTCTTGCCAATATCTGTTAAGATTTTATCTGAATAGGCTGGATCAACACATGGTAGAAGGGAGCTCATGCTACTATTCTGTAGTTGGTCATAATCATGAAATGCTATGCACGTATCATCCACAAAACTGGGTGCAGAGAAATCAGTTTCTTTAGACAGCAGCAAAACCAGTAATTAAATCATGAGAATCTGTTTTAGAACTGTAACATTGGAGGCATACACTCACATGTGGAGGAAGAAATCAACGCCTGTCAAGGCCCAGAGCAGAGTTGTTAAGATCCAACAGAGAAAAATTATGCTGCGAAACAAGGCAAAAAGTTCCAACTCTATGATTTAAAAAGAAAAAAGGAAAGTCAAAATGGGGGACGGAGAAAAGAGAACTTACATGAGGAATCCAGGGTGCCAATGGAGCAAGAGCAGAACTGAACAAAAGCAGCAATCTATTAGTCTAAGAAATCAGAAAGACAAAGACTAATGCAGACAGAGGACTTCCAGGAGAACCAAAACAACTAATTGGTGCCTTTTTCTGGGCTTTTCTGTGATTATGGGCATCTGAAATGGAGAGTGAAAAAGGCAATAAACTTACCTAGTGATGCTCCCAACAAAACAAGGTCGATAGCTACAACCACAAGGTGACTGGTGTGCCTGGATTACAATACAAAAACACATGGGTTTACCTGGAACAAGAAGCATTCAAAAAGCTGACAAACTGATACTTACGATATTTGAATCACCAAGTCTATAGCATGACCAGTCTTCTGCACAAAGTTTTGGATAGACTTTGAATCCCCTGCTAGACGATGGGTTATATTGTACAATTTCAGGGATGTTGCTGGATCGTAGGGACGCAACAGAACTTGCATATCTGTGGTTGCTAATATCACTTTGTAAAGGCTCCTGTGAGTCTGACGACCGGCCCTGACAATGGTACTCTTAAATTTCCGTGTCCTGTGCATGGAACTCTCGTTGGCAGCAAGAACAAAGCCTGCGGCTATTCTGATTAGAACATACAAGCATGAGATTAGACCAAATCGAAAGTATGAAAGTGATTAACTGATTCAAAAACTGTTCATTTGGGCTTCAACTTGGTTAGATTGAACTCCGCAAAAGGTCTTCATCCTAGAGAAATCTTTAACTTACACGGCCAGGATTGTGAAGATGATGATGAGCAAGAATATGAAAATATGTTGATGATCCATGAAGTCTCTGAAAGAGGAGGTTTCATTGTTGGACCTCTTCTTGAAGAGAACAAAAACACCAAAGCACAAGCCACATAACAGCCACAGTAGCGCAATCACATAAGAGTGTACTCCTGTAAATGCTGCAGACTGAAAGATGATTAAATACGCATAATCAACTTTAAGCTTTTAATCTTCTCTTCATGTACATATCACTGTACACTTAACAATTTAACAACGCTTGTACTGTTTTAGCAAATTTCACGTATTCATACAGTTCTGAAAGTAAAATCTCCTGAAAATGCTTCTATTTGCTTGATTGGCTATCAGTTGGAACAATTTAAATGATATATCAGACAATATCCAGCTGCGAGTTGATCTTCCATGCATGACCATTTAAATGGTAGACAGGAACTGATATTGGATATAGGTTCAAGTATTTGAGATTGCGATTTCAAAGCCATGCAAGTGTATCGATTCTTGTGTTTAATATGAGAAATGACGAAAGAATTTATAAAACTTACCGCCAAATAATGCCTGTCTGTGATATTATAGGCTCCACGGTAATTCTTCAAGCCTCTAAGAGGATCAGGTCTCTTGAAGATGCGTTCTTCCACGGATGATTCAAAGGCCATGACAGTAGGCGAACATATAGACATTAGAACCAAAAGGAGCAGAAATGGTAAAGACACTTCGTTTTGTTTCGACATGATAGACCCAGTTTGATTTTTCTTTCCACAGTCACAACGATTCTCCCCAATATTTCCTCGAAAATGATCCACTTTTACTGAAAAGTCGACAGGGACAGGTTCTTGGTCTGACTTACTGAGTAAGGTAAGGATTGCTTGCGGCTATGGTTGGAGAATTTTCTCCTTTTCTTTTATATTTTTCTCACGAAAGAAACAGAAAATTGTAGAGATAGCAGAACCAAAAAATGAGGAACGTATCAAGCACCGAAATTCTTGATTGCCCAACTTTCTTTTTCCTTGCCTGATGTACACAAGCTTTCTCAGGAGGAACTTCCTTATGCATATACTGATCAGGATTACTTTTCTCAGAAACTTCATATATATAGGAAGATCGATAATGCTTCTAAATCCTGGAATTTGCATGCCTAAATCCCTTTCACAGGTTTCTAATTTTCCGTTACCTTCCACATGTAGGTTGACTATTTGATAGAACAATGAAACTTTTACGGAATAGAACAATTCCTGTAGTTATAACTGCTTACAGATGTTAAAGCCTAAATACGTGCCCTTCCCTTCAAGTCAAGAGTTACAAAAAATCACGAGTTCTACATCAGTAATTGTAACTGAGTACTGACGAATTCGTCGTCTCTAAACTTAGAAAAGCATCAACTTTAGGAAGACTACCTTCTTTTACTCAACAGTCAATTTGGAAGTGAAAATATAAAGTAATGTTCAGTCTCTAACAAGAAATCTTAAGCGTATTTGTTAGACTATTAATCATGGCGGTGGACTTACATAGTGAATAGTAATCTATGTCACGTCTTATATTAAATTGTCATATAATCGGTTAAATATTAAATACAATTAAAGAATTTAAAATATGATTGAAAGAGACTATTTTTACGTATCGAAAAATTTAAAGTTTAATTAAAAAATTATTAAATAAAAATTAATTGATTTATTTTAGTTTATAAGAACTTATTTATTGACCGATTAATTAATAAACTGATCAATTTTTAATAACAAGAATTATTAATAATATAAAATATACATTAAAAAAGTGGAGAAACAAAAAATAAAGCTCCTGCGCCATGTCTTGGAAAGTGACTTTATGATGTTTAATAATGCGGAAAGAAAGTAACCAAGTTCGTAGCATATGCAAGGCTGACAGGGAATAGCTTTTTAATTCTTTTTAGAGAAAGTATCAAATATATTTTCCGTTTTGATATAAAATATAATATATTATTTTTAAAAATATTTAGTTTTGTTCGTAATTTTAATTATTTAAGCCAATTGAAGTGTAAAAAAACAGAAATTAAAAAATATTATATCTATTGAGTTACTTTAGTAACTCTTATTGTTAAAAACTGGTTAGTTTATTAATTAATCGGTTAATTTTTATAAATTAATAAATTTTTATAGACTAAAATAAATCAATTACTTTTTATTTAACAATCTCTTTTTCAATTAAATTTAATCTCTTTTAATCATATTTCAAATTTTATAAATTTATTCAATTTTTAGTCAATTTAATGACGGTTTACTATCGATTAAATATTTTAAACCTTAACTCTTTTATCTTATCAGTTTAACTTTCTGTCATATTTTAAAACATTCAAACATAAAACTTAAAAGGGAAAGCTAACTTTTGCTTCCTATACCTATATATCAAGTTATACACGGAAATCAAATATTACAAAAGGTAAAAATGAAAGAAGAAAAGCATTAATTCTAAAATATATATAAAAAACATTTCAAAAAGCTATATGCACCTTTATTATGATTAATGATTATTAGTATTCCTTCTATTCTTTGAAGTTTTTAAATTGAAATTTGCTAATTATATACTCCCTCCGGTTCATAATAAGTATCGTTTTAGATACATTTTAATTATTCAAAATAAGTGTCATTCTTGACTTTGTATGTATGTTTATAATTTTACTTCTAAAATTAACCTTTAATTTCTCTCTCATCTTAATTACACAAATCACAATTTCAAGACAATTTAATAGTATGCAATTTTCTCACATGCTAATTAATAAGGGTATATCTATAATTTCATTAGCTTTCTTAATAAGCGTGCGTTTTTCTAAAACGACACTTATTATAAATCGGAGTGAGTATGTTAAAATAAGAATATGCACTATATTGATCAAATTAACATTTTTCATAACCTTTTCTCTTTGCATAGTCAATTATATTGTATCTTTTAACGTTTTATTTCCTTTTTTATTTTGTACGTTTTATGCTTTTTAATACAAGGTACCTTAATCATACATGATGACATCGTGACGTACGCTCCATATGGACCAAGAGTACAACCTAATGAATTGTTTTTTACTTTTTTTATTCGAGTTTTGAGGAATAAGACCTGAGAAAAGCCACCAATACTAAGCAAATTAGTGAATTGGAAGGGTACCTAAAGCAGAGCGAGTTCAAACGCAAGGTTACATAAAATTCATTGAGAGCATCGTTAAAAGAGTTTCCTTTCAAGAACTGAGAAAGTCTTCTTCCATCAAGTTAAAGTTAGTGTCTCTTAGTGGAGACAGGACAAATGTCAAGAAGATAAAAACCGACTGTCCTTAGGAGTTTAGTTTTATGCTCTATCTTCACTTCTTCAGTGTCTCCAACTTGAATGTAACGTTTCGATAGTGATCTTTTCTTACCTTGGGTGTTGACGAAGATTCTAGTCAGTAAGATTATGATGTTGGAGGGATTGAACTGAAATGCCGCATGATATGTCCAATAAAAAGTTGCTCCTCAAGATGATAGATCAGTTAATTGTTATCCTAAAGCACAAGCACTGTCCACCTTTTAAGTAGATAAGCTAGCTTTTTGTTAAGTTGTCATTTTATGCTTATTTTGTATATAAATATTTTTAACGTGTTGAAATTTTTATTTAAAATTGATGGATTTATTTCTTAATTATTTTCAGATGATTTTCAACACTAATTAAGAGATAAAATTGAATAAAAAAGATGCAAGGGAAACAAGGATAATTCGAAATTACAGGCTATAAAATCTCTTGCATGGGTATTAAAGGTAGACAAAGCTAAAATTGAAACTATAGAGAAGCTACCATCCCTACTTTGGTTAAGGATATTAAAAGTTTTGTAAAGAATGCAAGCTTTTATAAAAGGTTTAATAAGGATTTCTCTAAAATCAGTTAGGCCTTTAACCAAGTTATTGGTAAAAGTGGCGCCTTTTAACTTTGCTCTGGAGTGTTTAGATGCCTTAAACATTCTTAAGGAAAAATTAACGAACGCCCTGATCATGATTACACGAGATTGGAATTTATTTTTGTAGTTAATGTGTGATGCAAGTAATTTTGTAGTAGGTGCAATACTTAGATAAGGAAAGTACAAGCATTTTCAGCCAATTTACTACACTAGCAAGACTTTGACGAATGCCCAAGAGAATTATACTATGATAGAGAAATAATTGCTAGTAGTGGTTTTTATGTTTAATAAATTTAGACCTTATCTAATCTTATCTAAAGTTGTTATTTATCCTAACCAATCTACATTAAGATACTAAAAAATCCCGATGTTAAACATAGATTAATTAGATTGATTTTGTTGTTGTAGGAATTTGATTTAAAGATTAAGGACAAGAAAAAGCTAAAACTTAGTAGCATACCATTTATCTCATCTTGAAAAACCCAAATTTGGAGGAGCTAAAAAAAGAGGACATTGATGATTCATTCTCAAAAGAGTGCCTTTATAATTTGGAAGAGGTAAGTGATTATGAAACCCCTTGGTTTACAAATATTACAAATTATTTAATAGCTAAGATCTTACCAAAAGGACTTTCTTATTAGTAAAAGAAGAAATTATTTATTGATTTGAAGGACTATGTCGAACTAGCCGGAGGGAACCATAGTGCCAATAGGATGACCCAGAAAATTCTTGAGTCAAGTTTTTATTAGCCTTCAATTTTTAGGATACCTAAAGGGTATGTAGCTTTATATTATAAATGCCAATAATCAGGTAATATCTCTCACTGAGAGGAGATACCTCAAGATTTCATTATTTTTTACAAAGTATTTTATTTTTGGAGAATTGATTTCATGGGTCCACTTTTAGCTTTGTTTAGTAATAAATGCATCCTGGTGGTTGTTGACTATGTTTCTAAATAGGTTGAAGTTTAAACTTTACCCATAAATGGCTCTAGGGTTGTTGTGAATTCCTGAAAAAAGTTGTTTTCATGCTTTGGTATACATGGAGCAAATCGTTAATGATAAGGCACATATTTTTATAATGCATAATCCAGAAAGGTATTTAAAAAAGTATTGAATCGTACATAAAATTGCCAACCCATATCACCCTCAAACTAGTGGCAAATTTGCGTAGCTAATAAGGACTTAAAACAAATTCTGGAAAATTTTTGCTAAAGAACTAGAGGAAATATTGGTCAATTAAGTTAGATGATGCTCTATGGGCCTATAACACGACGTGTATAACACTGATTGACACTACACCTTATAAGCTTGTTTATGGAAAATTAAGTAATTAGAACATAAGGCATATTGGGTCACTAAGCTTAAAATTTTTGATCTTTAACTTGCAAGTAAGAAGAGGAAGTTGCAAGTTAATGAATTGGAAGAATGGTGATTGATGGCCTATGAGAACTCTAAATTGTACAAGGGGAGGATCAACAAATAGCATGACTAGAGGATCAAGCAGTCCAAGCAATTCAAAGAGGTAGATCAAGTTCTTTTATACAATCATCGCCTAAGATTGTTCCTGCTTAAGCTTAAATCAAGATGGTCTCAACCTTTTATTGTGGTGAAAGTATTTCCATACGAAGCAATCGAGGTAAGTCATCCACATAAAGGTAACTTTTAAGTGAATGGCCATTGTTTGAAACTATATCTTGGAGGTGAACTTGATAGTTGTACAAAGGAAATTAATCTAACAAAATCACCTTAAAATATGCATAAGTACATCTCACGAAGGATGTTACACAAGTGCTACTTTGGCGACAGACTAAAAATTAGGACATTTTTAATGTTTTGATTCTTTCATTTGGTTTTGTTTTCTTGTGAGTTTAGTTTTAAGATTTCATTGATTTTTGGTGTATTTTGTGTTGAGTTATTAAGCATCTTTATTATTTTGCCTACTTTTTGTGTTTATGATATATGTTATTTAATTATCTTAGGTCTGAGTGAAAATTTTTAAAGTTTTTAGGAATTTTAAGTTGTAGATAATCATTTACATGCTCGTGTACATAAAAATCACATTTCTTCATGTTTTACACAGTTTCAATGACCTACATATTTATTGGACATGACCATGTACATCCTTGAAATTTTTAAAAATTTTGGAACATATCAATTTACACACTCGTGTTATAAGTCACACATTTACAATGACTTACACGATTTGTGTAACTGACCATGTAAGTTCACTATCTCTTTTAAAACCTTAGTTATTCTTCTTCTTTCTCATTTTTCTCCCTCTTCTGCCACTTCTCTGGTACACCCCTTACAACCTAGTCTAGCCATTTCAAACGATTTTACGATGCCCAAATCAAATAATTCTTGCACCTTGCATTAATTACATTTAGACTTGTGGGTATTTTTAAAATTATAGGGTTTATTCTTCATTCAGTGTGCTAGGTTTTACAATTGCTTCATTTTAAGGCATTTCTCCTAATTTTCTTCCCTTTTTTTGCAATTATAAGTTGAATTTCATTCCTTTCCCTATCAACTATTATATTTATTTGATGAATATCATTTTGATTGGATGAAATTTAAATTTGGAATTGTTAATTTTGCACACTACGTTATAAATTGTGACAGTTTTGTTACATTAGGTACAAATTGGTGTTTTTTTACCAATTAGTTAATGTTTGTTAGTTTAATTTTATACCCATTTCATATTGTGCATGATTGATGGTTTAATTGTGTATGTAGTAAAGGTTTAATTGTTTGGTTGCTTAACTTCATTTTAAATTTTAGGAATTGCATTTAGTAATTACATAATTTGTTTAATTTTTTTAGGTTAATTGCATATTTAATTTTTTAATTTTGCAATTATTTCAATTTTCTAAGTTATTACGTGAATTTTAATATTGCTAGTTTAATTTAATTTTTAATAGTTTATTTTTGCAATTGCATAACATTTGGTGAGTGTACGGATTAATTGTAGAGAACATTTTCTTTTTCGTATTGATATCTGTTGGATGTATTTTCTCATTAGAATGAATGACATTTTTTCCTTAATTTTTGGATTAATTATTGAGTTTTATACATATTTTTCCCACTAAATTGTTTAGTTTACCTGAATTTGCATTTATAGTTGTTCATGTTTAATTTGTAGGAAATGCACTTGATTTTAGTTGTAAAGAACCACAACAATCCAAGGCAAAACAAAGGAGAAAATGTAGCATTAAGGGTTGTCCAAAACGTTGTCGCAGAGGAAGCATAGGAGCATTAGACGACAACATGAGGAGGAGTGTGCGTGAACGAAGGAAAAAATCACGCTTTAGGAGGCTTGCTACCAGTGGGGCATGCTGACTCTACAAGAGAAAACAAAGAAAACAACGCAGTAGGGGAATATCACGCTTCAGTGGGAAAGTTCCAAAAGGGCCATCACACCGACTCTCCAAGAAATAACGCATACACCAACAAGGGGGACCAGCTGGGAAGACGTGACATGCCACACCACATACTCTCCAACGGCAGCTGTGTTTTTTTAAGGAGGGAATAACGTTACACCAGAGCAAAAAACTCTCAACTTACCAACTCTCAACTTACTCTACATTCAGCACTTACGTTACACCAAAAGAGGGCTCCAGCACTCACCAACTCTCCACTCACTTTGCACCATCAACATACACTCATCGCTCACGTTACCCCACCAACAGTTAGCTACACGAGAGTACCAAAAAAGAAGAATGTTTTTGGGGCTGAAAAAAAGACGTGGAGCCAGACCTCACAAGGTTAAACCACCAACTTGAGGGAGCCACCAGGAAAAATAACACAAAAAGGGGACATCTTGCTGCTGGTGTGAGGAAAACGTAGGAGGCAAGAGGCAGACACCAACAACGACACAGGTGGCAGCTGAGAAAAAAATCACGAAAACAAGGAGCTACAGTGGGCGAGGCGCAAAATAAAAAATGCAGAAAGGGAGACCCGAAAATTCATTTTATCCTCTGTTTATTATTTAGTGTCTCCTATGTTGTTTGTTGACTTTAATGTTTGTGGTTTTCATTTTACCATGAGTGAGTAGCTTCCCCGAAGCTTCAAGGTTGGGGCAGAAACTTTTAGCTAATTTTTATGGATTAAAGCTTGGTTGATTTATAAGTATGGATTTT
>JANZXV010000211.1:28286431-28300189 GCA_027576455.1 Erythroxylum roigii | reverse complement strand
CGAGCGTTTAAACGCTACAAAACCTTGAGGTCTTGGGTTCGAGTGCCAGAAACTCCCCAAGACCAAAGAGGACAATACTGATTAAGGTTGGATGCCGTGGTATAACCCGCAAACACACACCAGGGTATAACCCCCAAACACCTACGGGTGGGGTGTGGGGTCCAACAGTGATGACAAATTATATTTTGAGAAACATTAAAGTTGAGACTTATAGTGTTTCTCAATTATAGTTATATGTGAGTTGAGATGATTGTGTGATACATAGAAGGAATCATGTCATTAGATGACTTGTGACCGTTATGATCTCATTATTTCAATTCATTCAAGTTTGATGGCTTGATAGATTCAATTTATGGTGCACACTTATGTTGTTAGATCATGAAGTCATAACATAGGCTAAGTGAGAGATTGTTAGATTAATTTTAATAATCATAAGAGCGGCTGATATTACTTTATTTGATTCTAAAACAAAATGGGATTAAAATAATAGTTATTGGGTTTGTTAAAGGAAATTATAATCATTAGGGTTAATTAATAAAGAAACTCTTCCCGCTCCCTTCAGTTGAGAAATCCTTTACTGGCAAAACACATATGTTTTTACACCAATGAAAAGAACAACGAAAGGGAAGAAGGCAAGAGTAGATAAGGTTTTGCGTAAAGAAGAAATTTGCGAACAAGAAGAGATTACATGAGTATGGATCAAGGTTAGTATTTCTCTCTTTTCTTTATAACACTAATTTTAGGGTTTGAATGTGTTGAATTAATTATGTCATAAATGCTCTTGGGTGAATTCTATGCTTGAAATATTGCTTAGAATGTTAAAAATTAAATTTTACAATATATACTCTTAGAACGGTAGCTATCAACTACTATTATTTAGGAACGACAACTATCAGCTATTATTTAGGAAGTCTATGTATATCTTTTCCTTTCTGATTCGTTTTATGATTCTTGTACAGCTTGGGTAGTTTAGCTTGATTAGGAATATAATTGATAGTTGTAACTTCTTGTATATATATCTCTCGTTTTCAATGGCAACGCAGATGGGAATTCTCATTCCCAGAATTTCTTAGTTGTTTTCTTTACATGGTATTAGAGCCATGGTTGACAACAAGAAAAGTAAGACGTCTGGATCAGGGAAGCAAACAATAGGCCCTTACATACTGAACTCGAAAGACAATCCCAGGAATCTGATTACCCACGTTCAGTTGAAAGGTGAGAATTATGAAGAATGGGCTAAAGCTATGCGGACAACATTACAGGATAAAAAGAAATATGGTTTTGTTGATGGATCTATCAAGCAACCATCAGGTGATTCACTGGAGCTCGAAGATTGGTAGACCGTCAACTTTATGCTAGTTTCTTGGGTGTTTAACACCATAAAAACAACGTTTCGCTCCACCATCTCTCATATGGAGAACGTCAAGGATTTGTGGGAGGATATTAAACAGAGGTTCTCAATTAGGAATGGCCTACGAATGCAGCAGTTGAGATCAAATTTGGCAAATTATAGGCAGGATGGTCAACCAATTGTTTCTTATTATGGCAGACTCAAAACTTTGTGGGATGAAATAAATAATTATGATCAAATTCCTATGTGCGTTTGTACAGGATGTAAATGCAATCTCACCAGTGAATTGGAAAGAAAGCGTGAAGAAGAAAGAGTTCATCAATTTTTGATGGGCTTGGATGAAGAAGGATACAGAACAGTGTGCTCAAATATTTTGAGCACAGAACCTTTGCCCAATCTGAATCGTGCTTATGCCGTGGTGGTTCAACAAGAGTGGGTGCGAACTATGACGCGAACTAAAGAAGAAAGAGCCAATCATATTGATTTCGTTGTCCGAGCAGATGGGTGAAATTTAGGGGGAGAAAAAGATAACTCGGTTTGCTCTCATTGCAACCGAGAGGGACATGATACTGAAAGTTGTTTCTAGTTGATAGGCTATCCAGAGTGGTGGGGTAATAGACCACGTGGAAACTCAGCTGGGCAAGGAAGTAGTCAAAAGCATGGCAATGGAAGTGGACGCAATAAATGAGGTGCTACTCGTGCCAATGTCACTCAAGCAACTGGACTTGTGACAGATTTAGATCGAAAAGGCCTCAATGGGTTGAACGATGAGCAGTGGGAAACTTTGCTAGATATGTTAGGCTCTCATCAAACTAGTGGCCATGAGAAGCTAATAGGTAAGCAAAAAATGTTACATTGGATTATTGACACGGGAGCTTCTCATCGTATGACAGGAACCTTAGCATTTGTGAGTGAATTGCATGATATTGTTTCATGTTCTGTCGGGTTACTAAATAGAGATAAGACTATGGCGGTGAAAGAAGGAACTGTTCTGTTTGGAGAAGGCTTGAAATTGCATCGATTTCTCTTTGTGTCGCACTTGAATTGCAATCTAATCTCTGTATCGCTACTACTTAATGATTCATATTTGGTTATTCAACTCACTAATAAAATATGTGCTATATAGGACCTAAATTTGAGGAGGCTGATTGGAGCGGGAGAGCAGCATGAGGGGTTGTACTACCTTAGAGGAGTGATGCCAGTGCATGCTTGCAAGGTGGCTGTTGTAGGATCGTTCAGTTTGTGGCATAAGATGATGGGACATGCTTCTCATAAGGTGGTAGAGTTAATTCCAAAAGCTGGTAGTATAGTTAAAAATATCAATAAAACTTGTGATGTTTGTTGTTGAGCCAAACAATCAAGAGAAATCTTCTTTTCTAGTAACAAAAAAGTTGAAAGTTGTTTTGACTTGGTACATTATGACTTGTAGGGACCTTATAAAGTTCCAACTTCATGTGGCGCAATTTATTTCTTGACAATTGTTGATGATTACTCTCATGCTATATGGATATATTTATTAAATGGAAAAGATGAAGTAGCTAGTGTTTTGAAGAAATTTGTCATGATGGTTAAATGCCAATTTGAAAAGACTGTGAAAATTGTTAAAAGTGATAATGGAAGTGAATTTATTTGTTTGAAAAGGTATTTAGGTAACTTAGGAATATTACATCAGACCTCTTGTGTAGTCACGCCTCAACAAAATGGTCGAGTGGAAAGAAAACATCGCTACATTCTTAACATGGTGAGAGCCTTACTTTTACAGGCCAATTTACCCATAGAATTTTGGGGAGAATGCATTCTTGCTGCTGGATATTTAATTAATACAACTCCATCTATGTTGTTGAATGGTAAAACCCTATATGAGATGATTTTTGGTGTAGCACCTTCTTATAAACACGTTGGATTTTTGGTTGTTTATGCTATGCACATAATTTGAATCGAGAAAAGGATAAATTTGTTAGTACGAGTCGCAGATGTATTTTTGCTGGATATCCTTTTGGAAAGAAGGGTTGGAGAGTGTATGATTTGGATACCCATGAATACTTTGTATCACGCGATGTGGTGTTTGTTGAAACTGATTTTCCTTATGCAAATGAGCAAACCGTAAGACATGAGATCATTGAAACCACAAATATAGAGTTGGATGATGTTGAGAATGAATTATAAGAGGAACCTGATGAAAATGTAGGGAGTGTTATTGAGATGAATCGAGAAAGAGAGGAAGTGGAAAGAAGTGTGGTGGTAGAGGAGCAACTTGGTAAGGGACAACGAGTTAGGCAACCTTCTGTACGTTTAAAGGATTATGTGACAAATGCCATCAACACCAGCCTCTCATCATGCTCCTCTCAACAATTTGCTTCCCCAGGTACACCTTACTCTCTAGTACATTATGTGAGTTATGATAATTTTTTTGCACAACATCGGTGTTTCTTGGCAGCCATTACCAAAAGACACTAACCAAATTCTTATGTTGAAGCAATTAAAGATGCACGGTGGCGAGAAGCTATGCAAAAAGAAATACACGCTTTGAAGAAAATGGTACATGGACAGTTGAAACTTTGCCACGACCCACTGGGGAAGAAAGCAATTGGAAGCAAGTGGGTGTATAAAATTAAATACAATTATGATGGGTACAAGGCGCGGCTGGTGATATTGGAAAATAATTAAGTTGAAGGAGTCGATTTCCAAGAGACTTTTGCTCTTACAGCAAAAATGGGTACTGTCCGCACTTTTCTTGCCATTACGGCGGCAAAGAATTGGGAACTTCATCAAATGGATGCTCAAAATGCCTTCTTGCACAGTGATTTAGAGGAAGAGGTTTACATGAAAATGCCACTTGGCTTTGCATCTGAATCCTCAAGAATGGTATTTCAACCCCGTAAATCTCTATATAGTTTACGATAAGCACCTAGATGTTGGTTTGCGAAATTGGCTGCATCACTTAAAGCTTATGGTTTTCATCAATCACATTTAAATTACTCTTTATTTACCTTTCAAGCTGGAATTGTTTAGTTAAATGTACTTATTTATGTCAATGATCTTATTGTCTCTAGTAATAACATTTCTGCTGTACAACGGTTCAAGAATTATTTAAGTAGTTGTTTTCACATGAAAGATTTGGGGAAATTGAAATTCTTCTTAGGGATTGAAGTGGCCAGAAACTCAGATGGCATTTTTTTTGTGTCAACGCAAGTATGTGTTGGATATTTTTTAGAGATGGGTTTGTTAGGATCCAAGCCTGTTAAAACTCCACTAGAGCAAAATCATAAACTTGCTCTTTCTAAGAGTGCTACTATGAATAATCCTGCGCGGTATCGACGGTTGGTGGGATGACTTATTTATCTCACCATAACTCGGCCCGAGTTGTCTTATTGTGTGCACATTCTCGCTCAGTTCATACAGCAGCCTAAGAAAGTGCATTGGGAGGCAGCTGCCAAAGCGGTCCGTTATCTAAAAGGAAATCCCGGTCGGGGTATTCTCTTGCATGCCAATAGTGATCTCACTTTGTCTGCATATTATGATTCTGACTGGGCTAGTTGTCCATTAACGAGATCCTCGCTGACTGGTTATTTTGTTCTTCTGGCCAATTCTCCCGTTTCATGGAAGAATAAAAAGCAACAAACAGTGTCTCGCCCTTTCGCTAAAGCTGAATACTAGTTTATGACCACATCAGCGTGTGAACTTAAATGGTTGAAAAGTTTGTTAGCTGCTCTTGGTGTGGAGCATTCTAAACCAATGAACTTGTATTGTGATAGTCAAGCTGCATTACATATCGCTGCTAATTCTGTGTATCATGAACACACCAAACATATTAAAGTGGACTGCCATTTCATCAAGAATGAGATACTAAGTGGTAAAATTCGTACAACATATGTCCGTAGTTCACTGCAACTTGTCGATATCTTCACGAAGGCGTTGGGTACAGATCAGTTTGGTTTTCTTCTTCCCAAGTTGGGCATTCGAGATCTCCATGCTCCAACTTGAGGGTGGATCTTGGAATGGCAGCTATCATCTGCTATTATTTAGGAACGACAGCTATCAGCTATTATTTAGGAAGTCTGTGTATATCTTTTCCTTTCTGTTTTGTTTTGTAATTCTTGTACAGCTTAGGTAGTTTAGCTAGATTAGGAATATAATTGATAGCTGTAACTTCTTGTATATATCTCTCTCGTTTTCAATGGCAACACAGATCAAAATTCTCATTCCCAAAATTTCTTAGTTGTTTTCTTTACATATGCATTCTTTTATCTCGGTTTTAATATGTAATTTAATGTTTATTTTATACGTAGCCAACTCTTTCCTTTAAAATTTTTATTTGTTAATCGATTGATTTTATACCTTTTTGATTAAAAATCTCTTAAAAATTAATCTTTATATCATTGACATCTTTTTTCACCCCTTCAAATATTATAAGTTCATTAGCTTCTATTTTTTAAATTCTTGACTTCAAACTAACTTAATAACAACTTTATTTTTATGTCAAAGTAAGGTTATTATTAAATCAATTTTAACTTCAGTTTTTATAAATTGTACCAGCACTAAGTTATGTGATAAACAATAACTACAATTATGAATTAAAATAGACCACTTTTGGGAGTAAAAATAACAAAAAAATAAAATTAATACTAAGAGTTAAGTTGTTCTTTGTTAACAATGAAAAGTCAATTTGTAATAAATTAATGCAAGATATAAGCAATCTGCACATCAAATAAAAGGTTTACATTTTAAATTTTAAAGTCAGCCTTTACCAAAGAATTTTTAATTATTTTACTCTGAAAGAGCGGATATCATATATATTTAAGTCTGAATCGAACTTGTGAAGCACCAAAAATAATAATTATTATGCGTATTCGACCACCAACTAAATGCATTGTTATGGTCCAAAATGTGATCAAATAATTCGATTGGGCTTTAAGACTTTAAGTCCTTAATGTTTGTTTGAACATCTAACAACACACATCCTTCCTCCCATAGTGTTATTTCCATTTCTGTTTTCTTCTCCACAAAAGCGGTTCAACTTTGACCCAACCTATGGCATAACATGTCTTTAAATGTTTTATTTATTTCATTCAACCAAAAAAAATAAAGATTTCTCATTCATACAAGATTTGTACGATTCAAGCATACAAATCTTGAATCGTACATTTTTAGTTCAATTTTTAACTTTCCGGTTCAATTTATTTTAATAACTCTTGTTGTTAAAAACTAATCAATTTATTAATTAATCATTTAATTTTTGTAAATTATTAAGTTGTTATAAACAAAAAAATAATTAATTTTCATTTAACAACTTGTTTAATTAAACTTTAAATACTTTCATAGAAAGCAACATTCTTTTTCAGTTATAATTTAAATTTTTTAATTTTATTTAACCTTTAATTGATTTTATGACGGTCTAAAACCGATTGAACCTTTTAAACATGTCTTGCAAATTTAAATTCCGGTCCAATTTTAAAAACATTGCTTAAACAGTATCCCAACCCGAATACATGGTCATATTTTTTTAAAGTAGAAAAGGATTTTTAAAACACAAAATAGAGGAACATAGTTTAATTACGATACACATTAAGATTTAGAAATTTACAAAGTCTGAAACAGTATTTATCTGACTGAAATTTATAATCAAATTAGTATATTAATTTTATTTCAGTGATAAAGGTGAAAATTAACGACAAAGATGAGAATCGGTACATTGTGTAGGTGAAATTTGAAGTTTAGGGTTTGCAGGGCTTCTATTCCATTTTCAGATTATAGTATAATTTTTAATGACAAAGATTAACTGCAGTTGATATATTTAAATCTTTTTTCATCATGTAATATTTTAAATTTAATTTTATCTACTCCTTTATTGAAAATAGAATTCTTAACTTAATCATCAAACTCAATCGACATGGTTAATCAAAGAGATGTGTTTGAAATGGAACTTGTACCTTATTCTTATTATATATACTAAAAATGATAATAGTTTTGGTCTGTCATACATCAAAAACTATCTCACCCTGTGAAGTGCCTACAAACCAACAAAGGGATTAATTACTGAGTCCGCCGATAGATATCCTGATCTAAAATAAAAAAAAGTCATACATCAAAAACGATCTTTACCTCCTAACATAATCTAATCTTAGCTCACGATAGATTACAAAATTGAGAAAAAAAAAATTAATTGAACTTCGTGAACAGCTATTGTTTGCTAACCACATTTAATAATGTTTACTATAAATATTTAACAATTGCTGAGATTGTCCAGAGGGACGAATTGGTTTTCATCGACACCGACGTTTTGGATGGTTAGTTCATTTTAATACCAAAATGGGAGAAGAAAAATAGAGAAGTGACACTAACTATGATTAATCTTTGTCCTTGTCCATCCTAGGCATATTCAATTAATGTGATAGTTTTAAGTGTTTCTTCTTAGGTTGAACACTATACGATAGAGAGAGTATATTAAAGTCATGCCGAGCAAAGCGCCTAAATAATTAAATCCGAAGGACGAGAGTAAATTAAGCAAGTAGAGCTCGAGCTGAACATGACCCATGTGGCTTGATTAGGACTTGTATCCCAAGAAACCAAAGTCCCCAACTAACCCAAGAACATAGCATATGATTATTGATTATAAAATTAGAAAACTAAAAAAGGAAGGAGACGTGTTTGGTGCAATACATGCATAAGAGAAAAATTTTCAAACAGGCATCATTAACTCAACACAATGAATCATGTTAGCGTTAACTAGAATGATTTCCAAAATTCTATTGACCTACGTATGAATGCAAATCTCATACGCTAAACACAAAGATAAGAAGAAGAGCAAAAAATAAAGGAGATTGCCTCGTGCTAGTGATGTGAAAACAAACTATGTATTATGTACATAGTGGCTTTATTTAACTTGAGACGTAGCTCCCAGGTCTTTAGATTAAGCAAGTTAGTGTTGAGAACTCAACAAAAACTAGACAGAAGGCTAAATGACTTGTACCAACAGAGATTGATAACTGGCTATAATCCCATAATGCGAGTTGACTGCGACTTCTAAGGAACTTCTTGGAACTTTAGTATCAAGTTTAAGACGAAAGTAGCTATTCTAAACCAAAAGCATCAATGCACTTGATGAGGAATGAACAAATTGTTGTGAAAATTGACCGGATTAGAGCAGGTTCGTAGCTAAATAGGATTGAAGGAATAGTAATGGAACACACAAATTTTACGTGGAAAACCCCAAATTAAGGTAAAAATCACGGACAAGAATAGAAGACTTTTACTACTAGAAAAACTGGAGAAATACAACGAAAACTAGACAAAAAAATATACAAATTATTTTTGTATCTCTCTTTCTCTCTCTTTTTTCTCACCTCACTTTCTCTCTTTTTCTACTCTGCTTACTTGCTACTCCTCTTCATGCTACTCCTGCCTTTTTATAAGCAAGAGTGCCTTGGCTGTGTTAGGTATGGTAAGTACTAGATTCGATGCTTACCAGCCAACAATTGTTGACAGCCAAACAACGAGTGGCCCAACTGGTCTACCTTCCTTATTTAAGGTTCTCCCTTACAGGGGTCTTGAGTTTGAGTCACGACAAAGAAGGGGAAATGAGATATTTTCCTAATTGATGATCCTCTAGCTCCTTGGGCAAAGCTCCTTGATCGGATTAATTACGAACGCGTCGCTTTCAGCGACAGGGTGGGAGTTGATACAACTAGGGAACCCGAGGGCTGCTGGGAACCTAATGTTGAGTAGGGGGCCAATGGTCAATCAGCAGCTGACCAATCAAGTATGTAATGACTCCTTGTGCGTAGAAGTATACAGGCTACGTAGGAACCTGAGGGATCTTAGGGTTCCAGATTTACCTCTTCTAGGGCTTTTGGGGTGAGGTGTTAGGGTTTAGGATTAGTCCGGCTAAGCTGGGATACCTAATGTAAATAAAAAAATAATTGTTGATAGCCAACAATTGTTGACAGCAACTACAGTTGTTAACAATTCTTCCACTTGAAGATTTGATTGAGTGTCAATCAAATCTTCACACTATTCTTTCTATCTTGCCTCTTCATGTTGCTTACATCTCTGTCAGGTCGCACGAGGATCGACACCACATAAACTTGTCACCATTGATTGCTTTTGTCATAAAATCTGTCAGGTTATCCATTGTATGAATTTTTTGTATGTCCACCGTTCCTTCTTCCACTTTCTCACGAACAAAGTGATATTGAACTCGGATGTGTTTTGTCTTTGAATAAAATGCTGGATTCTTGGCAAGATGCAAAGCACTATAACTGTCACAATACAGAGTAATATTCTCTTGTTTATTCCCAAGTTCTTCCAACAACATTTTCATCCACACTGCTTCTTTACTTACTTGTGTAGCTGCTACATATTCTGCTTCTGTTGTTGACGTAGCCACAACTGACTGCAGTTTTAAAACCCAGCTCATAGCTCCTTTAGCTAATGTAAACACATATCCTATAGTGGATTTACTTTTATCAAGATCACCTGCACAATCAGCATCAACATATCCTTTGACAGTAAAATCTGATCCTCCATAACATAATGCAACATTTGAGGTTCCTCTGATATATCTGAGAATCCTCTTAACAGTATTCCAATGCTCTCGACTAGGATTCGCCATGTAGTGCAATGTCTGGTCTTGTACAAATCATAGCGAACATTAAGCTCCCTACTGCTGATGCATACGGTACTAGAGACATCTCCATCCTCTCTTCTTCATTGATAGGACTCATACTTGAGGATAACTTGAAATTAATAGGAAGAGGGGTATAAATTGACTTACAATCTTGCATGTTGAAATGCCGCAAGATCTTCTTCAAAAAACTCTTTTGAAAAAGCCAAATCTTTCTGTTATTTCTGTCTCGGTAAATTTGCATCCTTAGAATCTTGTTTACTGGTCCCAAGTCCTTCATTTCAAATTCCCTAGCCAACTGTGCCTTCAATTCTTTGATACGATCATTATTAGGGTCTGCTACCAACATGTCGTCTACATATTACAGTAAAACTATAAAATCATCTTTCTCAAACCTCTTGAAGTATGCACAAGGGTCTACATTTAGTTTGCTGTATCCAAGGCTCATGATGAAGGAATCAAATCTCTTATACCAACACCTCGACGCCTGCTTTAAACTATATAGAGATTTGTTCAACCTGCAAACCAAGTTCTCTTTCCCTTTTTCTTCAAAACCTTTTGGTTGGAGCATATAAATTTCTTCTTCAAGATCTCCATAAAGAAATGCAATTTCACATCTAACCGCACAAGATGCAAGTCAAATATAGCACTCATTGCCAGAACTACTGGAACTGTAGTGAGTCGAATCATAGAAGAAAATATTTCATTAAAATCAATACCTTCTTTCTGAGCATATCCTTTTACCACCAATCTAGCACGATATCGCTTTACTTGATCATCATCACTCCATTTAATCTTGTAAACCCATTTATTGCTAATAGGTTTTCTTCCTTGCGGTAGTGATACCAGCTTCCATGTCTTATTCTTATGCAGAGCTTTAATTTCTTCCTGCATTGCTGCCATCCACTGAGATGCATCTAAACTAATCATTGCTTCTTGAAGAGTTGATGGCTCTCCATCCTCAGTTAGAAGACATTATGCAATATTGCTCTTCATAATATAATCTAAGTGCCAGCTTGGTGCTCTTCTCATAAGAGTTGGTCTCTGAGTATCTAGAACATCGTATTCAACTGGTACTTGCTCCTCGTGCTCTGGTGTAGCTTCAGAAGAATCATTTTGGTCAACTTCCCTATTCACTTGTACTGTTGTAGTTTCTAGATTCTCTTGTATAGTGTCAACATTTTCTGCTTGCTCTTGATCCTTATCTTCTATGAAGATAACAATCCTATTGATAACAATCTTGTGGGCAGTGGGATTCCACAGACGATACCCTTTTACTCCTTCAGCATATCTCAAGAAAATACATCTTATGAATTTTGGATCTAACTTTGTAGTTTATTGGGCATTGAACATCACATAGGCTGGACTTCCAAATATATGGAGTTTGGAATAATCCACTGGTTTACCAGTCCACATCTCCATCGGTGTCTTCAACTCAATTACAGTCGATGGAACTCAATTCACCACATAACAGGCGGTATTAACTGCTTCTTCCTAGAATTTCTTATCTAAGCTTGCAGTTCTCATCATCGCTCTTGTTCTTTCCAACAGAGTTCTATTCATCCGCTCTGCTACTCCATTTTGTTGAGGAGTGTATGCCGTCGTGAACTGCCTTTTGATGCTTTATTGCTTGCGAAATTCATCAAATTCTTTCCTAGTATATTCGCCTCCATTATCTGAGCACAAACACTTAATCTTTTTACCATATTTAAGTTCCACCCGCGCTTTGTAACATTTGAAAGTTGGAAACACATCTGCCTTTCTCTTGATAGGAAACACCTAACATCTCCTCGAATAATCATTAATGAATGATACAAAGAAATTTGCTCCTCCTAATGACGTAACTGGTGTTTACCATACATCAAAGTGAATCAATTCTAGAATTTCTTTGCTTCTGAACTTTGATGTGTTAAACTTCAATCGATGTTACTTACTCACGATGCAATGCTCACAGAAGGGTAGTGATACCTTTGTGAGACCTGAAAGTAGATTCTTCTCTGCAAGTATCTTCATTCCTTGTTCTGACATATGTCCAAGCTTTCTATGCTAAGTCATTGCAGATTTGTGGTCTGGACTAGTCACTGCAATGAATGCCTCTACTTCTTGCAAAGTTACTCCCTTCAGCATGTACAGATTTACAACAATCTTCTCTGCTCTCATAAATGCCAGTGCTCCTTTAATCACTTTCATGATCTTGTTTTGAATCTATCGAGATCATCCAGTTGTCCTACAGACAACAAATTCTTCTTCAGGCCTTCCACATGTCGCACTTTGTCAATGGTCTGAGTTGTCCCATCATACATCTTTAACTTGATGGTGCCGATACAAAAAATCTTCAAAGCTTTATCATTACAGCTATACACAGATCCCTCAAAAACAGATTCATATTGATAGAACCATTCTCTTCGAGAGGTCATATAAAAAGTTGCTGTTGAATCGAGAAGCCATACATCAACAAATCTTCTCTTACCTCCAATAGTCGTTGCCGCTTCGCAGACCATTGCACCTCCATCATCTAAAGTATTTTTCGCATTTCCTTGAGGAATAGAATCTTTCTTATTCAGATTCTAACAATCCTTCTTCAGATGCCCTTTCTTGCCACAATTGTGGCACTTGAAATTCTTCTTTTTCTTGGATTTTGATCTACCATGACTATGACTCCCACTTGAGCCACATTCCATTGATCATCCTATTGTCACTGCCAAGGCCTCAGCTTATTGCGAAGTTGCCAGCCTATCTTCCCTTTTTCTAGAATAACAGCTGCAATATTGTCGAATACTAGAGTGTTTGTATTATTTGTTAAATTGATGATGAGTTGATCATACAAATTTGGTAGACTTTGGAGAAAAAGTTTCGCACGTTCACTTATCTCTATTGTATGCCTCAATGATGTGAGTTGAAAAAATAGAATATTTAAAGTATTTAAGTGCTCTGTCACCGAAGTGAATTTCGCCATGCGTAAAGTGTATAGTTTCCTTTTCAGAAAAATTTTGTTATACAGTAATTTGGCTTCATACAATTTTGTGAGGCGATCCCATATTTCCTTCGCAGTCTTCTTTTCCTCTATGCTAGATAATACTCTATCAGCTAAAGCTAGGTGAAGATTAGCTACAACATTCCTACCCATCTCGTTTCATTTTTCATCTGTGACTCCAGCTAACCGTTCACTAATGGTCACCAGACAATTGTCTTTCCTCAAGATTGCCTTTATCTTCAACTTCCACAATGAAAAATTAATCCCATTGAACTTTTCAATCTCAAATTTTGTTGCCATTGCTTCTATCACGAACAAAATTTAGCTCTCATTGTTTCACGTGAATAGTACCGTATACGTGAATAGTACCATACATGTGAATAGTATCGTACACGTGAATTGTACCATATATGTGAATAGTACCGTACATGTGAATTAAATAAGTGAATGAACAGTTGTCACCTTTTGGTTACTATTCACCGACTTTCACTGTGCTCACTAGAACGCCGAACTAATTATGCCAAAAAATTTGTCGTAATTTTTTGACCTCACTTTGATACCACTTGTTGTGAAAATTGACTGGATTAGAACAAATTTGCATCTAAATAGAACTGAAGGAATAGTAATAGAACATACAAATTTTATGTGAAAAACTCCCAAATTAGGATAAAAACCAAGGGCAAGGATAGAAGATTTTTACTACTAGAAAAACTGGAGAATTACAAGGAAAATTAGACAAAAAAATATACAAAATATTTTTGTATCTCTCTTTCTCTCTCTTTTCTCTCACCTCACTTTCTCTCTTTTTCT
>JANZXV010000211.1:28242550-28275038 GCA_027576455.1 Erythroxylum roigii | reverse complement strand
TTGTCATTATTATTTATTATTAAGATTTTTGAAAGCATAGTTGATGTAAACAGTAAACTAGTAAAGTATACAGTACAACTGTATAATACGGACTATTTTGCAAATTTTAAAAATTTTAGGGGCTATTTTATAAATTTAAAAAAATTTCTGAAACAGTACCCGGTACCAACTAATACCAGTACAGTTCTATTTTAGAACTCAATCCGATACCGAACCCGGTACAATATACATAACGTAGATATAGATAACTTGATGATAGGGTACAGTATTCATAATGATCAGATAACTTGATGGTAGGGTACAAGAAACAACTAGTGGAATCCTGGCATATTCTGCTTATCCTAAAGTGGAAGATAATCTGTGTAACACTCACACCATTACCGTTACTTCAAACCCAACTTTTTACGTCCACGTCTCATAAACCCGAACCCAGCTAAGTGGGGCCCAAAGTTAGCTTGAATTCGTGAGCCGGCGACACATACTAGAATATCCTTTTCTCAATTTCGTTCTGATAAAGTAAATCCATTTTTATAAAATAGAATACAGTTGAGAAGCTTTTTGTTTATTTGACATTTATTACGTCTTGAAGAGTTCGTGATCAAAAAGCTATCGCCTTTCTCTCTTATCGGCTTGGTTTCACAAGGTCTTTACCCTTCTTGATTGATTTTATCGCATCTCTTCTTCAACCCCTTTTTATCTGTGTGTGTTTGTGATTCTATTGTCAATTCTGCGGCGTCATCAGTATCAGTAATCACTGATTTTTGAGTCCGGTAGTAGGTTATCATGAAGTCTTTGTATCATACTTGTTTATCTGAGCTAATAGCTGTTTGACTTTCTTGCAGAAGAAAGGATCTTTCTTTTTAAAATCTTGTTCTTGTTTTTACCTAATGATTGCAATTGATGTTTTCTGCTGTTGTTCATATTTCGCTTCTTACATTTCCTCTCTGGGGAGTATTAAAGTTTGTATCTTTTGATTTTTGGCTGGTTAATTTTGTACACCAATATCATGGGTTGCGTCTTTGAGGGTGGTATGATATGTTTACAGATGAATACCCACGTGGACGTGAATTTTATAGACAAGAAGCGACTTGTTGTATATGTGCTCCTAGTTGTGTTTACGACATCGGATTATTTGATCAATACATTGAAAAGAAGAAATTGCACAAAAAAACTAAAGGAAAGTGTTTTGACTTGATTTTGTGTGGTGATTTCAGGAGTGATGGCGAAGAGTTGCTTCAAGCAAGAGCATGATTTAGGTACATGCTTATGATGTCTAGTATCCTTGTTTAGGTATACCAACTTGTGCATTATGTTGAGCTCTTGACTTGTTTTCCTCTTCAGAGAAGAGACGCGCGGAGGCTGCTCGAATCAGGGAGAAATACCCAGATAGAATTCCGGTCAGAGTTTGACACGAGTTTGTATTATAAGTTCTGTTGTTCCTTCTGGTGAATGCTACATACTTTGCATTCATGCCCGTGGTCTATTTATAAGAACAATTTGTAGAGAAAATTTTGAGAGTTGGGGCTGTAGGAAATCGAGGCCTTAGCAAATTTTGGTATTGGTAGATAGGTCAGTTTAAGTTTGCATCTTCAATTTGGATTTGCATGAGAGTTTAATGTTCTGAACTTAAATTGCTTTTAAAGTGGCAGGAAGGTTGCTGAAATGAGGACACTCTGATTTTAGAAAAAAAAGTTGGCCACTCCTCATGCTCTAGCTTGTTTTGTGACCACTCTGTGTAGAACAAATTAGCTATGTTGAAAAATTTTGGCCTTTTTTAGCTTGGTCAAACTTATATTTGATTTTCTTATTTGCAAAATACTTAGTTATTTGTGTCACATTTAGTTACATGTCTAGATGCAAGTGCGATTTTTTGCCTCAGAAAGTATGATATGTGGGGTTTATATCCCAGATATTTGCTTATTATTTCAATTAATAGAATGTGCTTGGTTGATTTTATCTTGTCTATTGGTCCTCAATCTGACTTTTGTTTGAATTTTATGCTTTTAAGGTGATTGTTGAGAAGGCAGAAAGAAGCGACATACCTAATATTGATAAGAAGAAGTAAGCATATATTTTAATGCAGTCATTGTTACATGTTTTATTTCTATCTGTTCTTGCATCAAAGTCCATCTAGTCACATTAGTTGTTTTCTCTACTCTTGAAGAAAACCATTAAGGTTGAGCGTTACCTTATTCTGTGGCATAAGATTGTTGGAGTTTTTCTTTTTTTGATAACAGGGGAATGGCAGCCACTATTATTTGGCATGTAATAGCCCTAAAATCACTTGGTCCAAATAGCTGTTAAGAGGTGTGATGGACCCAAGAAGCTCAAGCACTTAACTTTTGGGGAGTCTATGTAACTCAAACTTTAAGACCTAATATTGGAGATTTTTAGGGATTCTCTTCTATCCATTGGAACCACCCCCTAAAGGGACTTGTTGGATCTCTTTTGTTCTTAAAACCAGTTGACTTTCCTTTTTGCAATCCTCATACATATAGTACAACGCTAGGTCAGACCTACATAAAATCTCTGGTGATGGTACATGCTCAAAATTCTTACATGGCCCCCTTGGTTGAGGGTGAAGAAAGGGTTCATGGGGTTGGTGTTGTGCTGTAATTGAAATCCGAAGAATTGATAATATATCCTCAAAGGTCACTACATTAGATAAAGCAAAAAACTATCTCTTTGCCTGTGTCGTCAATTTCTGGTGACGCATTTTAGTAATGCCGCCTCTTAATTGAACTTCTTGTATAGTTGAGTTCGTTTTTGCTGCCCCCTTTATTTTTAGCTTCTTAACTAGCCAGAAGTCTTCTTGCTCGTTATTTCCTATCACTGTTCATTGACTGCATTTTACTTTATTCCCACCATGGTAATTCTATTATTTATATGATGCATTGGTACTTAAGGTAAATGGTTGATTCTGGGCACAAATTCTTGCTTTGTGATTGTTGACCCTGAGATTCTTTCCTTTGTTTAACTTTGCTGTTGAAATAACAGGTACCTTGTCCCAGCGGATCTAACTGTTGGACAGTTTGTTTACGTTATCCGCAAAAGAATCAAATTGAGTGCTGAAAAGGCTATCTTTATTTTTGTGGATAATGTCCTTCCGCCCACCGGTAAGCTATAACATAGCTTGTTGCTTTATATGTTTGTTTATGTTTAATATAATAGAAAATAACGTACATGTTTGTTGTTGTACCTGGCATTTATAGGTGCTATTATGTCTGCCATTTATGAAGAAAAGAAGGATGAAGATGGGTTTCTGTATGTTACATACAGTGGAGAGAACACATTTGGGTCCCATATTTTACCGTAGAACTGTTTTCATGGGCTTGTCTTTACCAGTTTCTCCATATTGGTTGCACGATTGTCTTCGTCACCAGGAGCTGATAGTTTTTATTTTTCTTTTCCTATTTGAAATTCAAGAGACTTGGCAGTGGCAATCATGTATAGGTACATATTGTATATAAGGTCTAAGAGCACTTTCTTATGTAAGGCTCTGACTTCATCCTTATAAATAATTCATCTCAAGAGATTTGGTGTCTCTTGGCTCGAAGGTTGCTATTTTGGACGTTAACAACCAACGATGAGCTGAAAGTTCCTTGGCATGTTGATGATGATGGAATCAATAGGCTATTACGATCGTGCCAATTCCTGATGCATTTATTCTTCGAGACACTGTGGAACCAAAACTTTGTTTCAGATCTTTTAATTATGTCATAAGCGAAGATTTGAAAACGAGTGGGGACTGAAACAACATTTGAATTTGAAGTAAGCGAATCCCAGAAGGTTTGTGACCGTTAAGTTGAAATGTGGCAAAATGAATGCATAGTAGCCAACCCATCAGCATTGTTACTCGTCAAAAGGCTCAAGGCCAGAGGTGCTTACACGAGTTTATTAGATATCTTCTTTATTTTACAGGTATTCTAAAGGGTGATTATGCAAGTTTCAAAAATAATAATCACCAGGTATTTCTAATATCATTTACTATTTATTTATCAATTATTAAGTTACCTAAGATGCTATTGCATGATCTTATACTCACTTTCATATGATATATCAAATTCTACATGTGGTAGCAAAGGGTGATAGGTTTTGTGACTCTTAATTATTTTAATAGGATAAATTTTTTATTAGAAAAACTTTGATCAAAAGATTTTAAGCTTTTGAAAAATCTTTAAATTCTATTTGCAAAGAATCCTAGAATTATTATTCGTCTCTTGTATATAAATTATGATATTAGTTAATAACAATATCAAAGTGAGTTGTTAGTCGATTTTGTAAATTGGTTATGTTTAAATCTTGTGCTTTGGATTTTTTTCCAAGAGCTTTTAATGAAAATTGGCCTTTTTGCTCAATGTTTCATGTTTTTGGAATTTCGAGGATATCGCCTCATTGATCTACTAAATAGTGCCCAATAAGACCCTAAGGTATTTAGGGTGATGACTCTTGGTAACTTTTGGGAAGGAGTTTGATCGAGTGAATGCATATTTTGGTCAACCATCAATTGTTATCTATTTCAATTGAGATTACTTGATTAGATATTGAAAGAGGATAATAAAAACCTTAGGATATCTAGGATCAAGCATAATTGAATTAACAAGATATAGGGAAGACAAAGCAAAGACAGAATAACCCCTACATTTCCACTATTGATTAACTTCGTTCTTAATGCTAGCTTCACTTATTCAATTGTTTAGTTTTATTAGTTTATTTTATCTTTATTTAATTATTTTGATTCAATTAATTCAATCTTTTATTACTTTAGACAAAATGCATTCAAGTTGTTAGGTGACTAATCCAATCATCATGGAAACAATACCTTGTGTACTACAATATATGATCCGTATACTTGCGGTATTGCATACTTTAAAATAAGAAAACATTAATCCCTTTATGATTTTTCTAATGCAATTATGTTTATTATGTAATCTGCACTTTTTGTATGTTAGAGTATTGCTTTAAAGACAACCACCTTTAGCACTTTTGTACAAAATTTATTTTCATTAATAAAAGCGAAAGGCAATTTTCATTAACTTGATGTTCATTTATCTATGAATTGATGTCTATTTTAAATCGAATTAATGAAGTCCATGATACATAACATAGCATGAAGGAAATCATGATGAGATCATGATAATGAGATTCCTATCATGTGCAATTATGTGAGTATCTAAATTATCCCTAGTTATAGGATTAATGAGACAGGACATTGTTAATCCGGATAGACTAACACATGTTATACTTCTTGATTTGATTAAGCAGTGGATCTCATAAAATGTAAGCATGAGATGTTTAGAGTTAACATATGGATGCTTATTAAGAGTAGTAAGTACATCGGATGACCCACTATGAGATTATCATATGGAAGATCTATCAAATGTCAGTTATTAATCTCATCATAGCAATGGTGCAAATATCCTTAGACTTGAGGTACTAAAGGATATCTTGGATACTGATCCTGTGCTTTGACACCGTTCCTTGTTGCCTCAAGATGAGGTCGCTCATAAGGTGGTGATTGGGTATAGCTATTGTATTCAAAGGTAATTAGGTAGCCAATAAAAGATTCACCACTCTTGATAGAAGGAAATGATACTCATGACCTCTTGTCAGGGTTGTTATTCGGAAATCTCTGGCCAGAACAATTGTGTGTCATGAAAATAGTCTTTAATGACACATAGAGTAATGAGATCCTTAGGATGAGAACTAACATCACTTGGACTAGATCTGACATAATCAGTCTAGTGGGAATTACACATAGCCCATACTCTGAACCAAATAGAGTATGGGATGGTGAAGGGATGAATTGCACAATAATTGACTATAGAAAGGTTTGTAAGTTGGATAATTAACTATCGAAGAGTTCGAATGTTAATCCACTTACATTCCGATAAATTTGCATCATAAAACCTTCATGATTTGCTAGAATTAAGAGTTAATTCAAATGACCAAAATAACTGGAAGCCTAAGGGTCACACGCATAAAAGATCGTGTGTATATAAGTGAGTTATTCACTTATGTACACATACATTTTTAGCCAAAAACACACTCAATAGAGAGGCTAAGGGTCTAAAAGGGTTCTGGAAGTTGAGAGAAGTGATTTTGAGATTTGTTCATGCAATTTTAAGCAATTGTTGCATGGGATTACTTGCATGTAACTTGGTCTTGATCTAACTCTCATTTGAGCATCTACTTGAACTCATCTTATTTGGTGCTCTAACTACCCTTAAATACTAATTTTTCTTCATCTTTGCGTGCTCTCTAGAGGCCAAAGAAGTTGTTTGGTGTTTGCTACAACCTAAACAAGGAGAAGATTCAAGAAAGGAGGAGTATTTGCAAGGTACATATGTTGTCATTTCATGTTCTTATAATCTGTTTATACATGCACATAGATTCTGAATTTTCTGGGTATGTCATGGGGTTGAAATTTTGATTCCGACACTTCCACTGCCTTGCCATGTATGTGATACATGGACCCATGGCTCCCTAATATTGTAGAAACTAAATTATGTTGTCATAAGGTACCCTTAAGTCAAACATGTGGATACTGTCCATGCTTACACTTTTGGTGATCTTTATTTTGTAAAGAGTAGTTATGATTGAATTCGTTATTTCTTTGAGTACTAAGAACTGGCATAATTTTATGTAATTTCTTTTATTTCAAGATATTCTTTAATTAGTCATATCCCACCTCTTTTTAATTTAATACTTATCTTTGCAATAAGCATTACCAATGCGTTTTCATTGCATTTGGTTTGATATCATATAATTATAGCTGCATCAAGATATGAAAATTTGCCTCAAATAGGCGCAAATTGTAATAATTTAGAATCTTTTAAGTTATTAGTGTTAATAGATAATATGTAAAAGGCAATATTGTTTGTGGTTTATATGGATATATAATAGAAGGTTAAAATTTCCTTCACTTGTTGCTTTCTTGTTATTCATAATATTTTAATTCAATATGTTCTATGTTCCTTCATCTAATTTTTTAGCTCATTTTCTAATATTTCTTTTCGGTAGTAGATCTTTGGGATTAATTGTGGTTGGTAGCCAATTCCACTAATAAAAATAGTAACTTCAATTGTTTTAAGAAAGAATACAGGAAAGCTACTATATATGTTCATCCAGATAAAAATTTATATCATAATTGCTTTAGGTGATCCTAAATGTACATTACTGTAAGAGGGGAGCTTACAACTTAAAAAAGGTGATCTTTTTGAAGCCCCCTCTTCTTGTTTGAGGATGTTGTATGTAAAAGTCCAATGAAAAGTTCTTAATCAAGATGTATGTGATGAGTCATTAGCATACTTGAGTATACTATTAACTATTTCTTAGAAATTTTTTCTTTGAGGATATTGAACTAGTATTTAGTGGACATTTTATAGATGCTCTTCTAATCATTAACTTCTTTTATTAATTATCTCACATGATGATATAGTGATATAATTAATATAAATATAGGTAGAAATACGATATATGTAGCTTTTATTGCTTATACATTTGGTATGTGCTTTATATGGAAAGAGTATAAAGGTATTGTTCCTAGATTTAAAAATTTTATTTGATGATGTTTTCATAATTTAGTAGAAGCTAAAAGCATATATTCTCAAATTTGTTGAGAGAAGACATTATGTTCAATGGTAAAACAATAGTAGTATTTTCTATTGTTATAATATGGAGTATATTTAATATGTTTTATTCATATAGTTGTCATTATCCTTACTTCTTTTTTATATTCCCTATATTGCCTCATATTGTTAAGGATAATCATTATCACAATAACAATTTGTTGACATTTATTATCTTATTCTTTGAATTTATCTTTTTTGTTTGAATTTGTTAAAGATAATCATCGTGACAATCTCAATTTGATATTGTGATGATAATTATCCTTAACAATATTAGTCTTTTTTCAAATATTTTATATAAATAGTCTTCATACTCCTAGTAAAGTCATTCATTCAATATAAAAATATCACACATTATTATATTTTTATATGGTATAAAAACCTATTTTTTCCTATTTATGATAACAACCTCTTTTAACTCATAATTTGTGCCAATAACACTAGCCTTTTCCTTCCTTCTCTTCCTCTGTGCAACATACTATTTTAGTTAAATTGAATTCCAAAGATTACTTGACATGGAATATTTAGCTTATTCCCCTTCTAAATCACCAATGTCTAGATAAGTTTATTTATTCAAATTTCTCTTCACCGCGTTAAACTATCCCTTAAACTCAAATAGCCAATTCGGCTTTTGATTCCTAGTTCAAAAAGAACCATTCCTAGTTCAAAAGAACCAAATATTACTCTCATGGATACTTTTCTCCCTTACCAAAGATGCATTTTCGTATGTTATTAGTTTAACATCATCTTATGATATTTGACAAGCATTATCAAATGAATTTGATTTAATCTCATAAAAATAGGCAGCTTCAAATTCATATAGAATTGCATGAATTGAAAACGAATGATTTTACTATCTCAAGGTATCTTCAAAAAGCAAAGGCTTTAGTTTATGAGCTTGTTGTAGCTAGGAGATTCCTCTCCTCGGTATAATCCAATGCCATAATCTATTATAATATTGGATTCGAATACTATAACATGGTTATAGCTTGTGTCCTCATCCAGCTTTGTTTTTTGAATTATATAGAGAACTTGTGGGTTACAAAATCCTTCTAAAAAGCTTTCATGTTACCTTAGTTGCTAATGTCATTGTCAAGTAAAACTCAACTCCAAATCTTCATAACCAAAACTCGATTAATAACTTCTCATCAAAATGGAAACAACAATGGTGCTTGAAAGAATCATAGACTATGTTAGATATGCAAGTAAAGGAACCATATAGCTATTATTTGTTGTTATAGCTACTAATCTCAACCTTGTCCTCCCTATAATCTATAAGCATACATAAGTAAATTTAAACCTCAATCATATCCTTTGCCTTAATAGATCTCACCACAACATTTTTTTTGTCAATTCTCCAATACGTTGGTATTTGAATACATAGGCTAATTATCATGCTACTTAGTATTGCAAGTGAGTATCATGATAATGACGATCTACATGTTGGTAATAGGACATGTTTACCTACATCCCATACGAGTACTATTTCTTACCCTTAACTTATGGTAAATTCAGTTCAAATAATGTCTTTCATATTTCAGATTTAATAAAAACCTTTTATTAATTTAAAATTTTATTTTAATAACTAATGTTTCTTTGAATTTTAGTCAACCTATTTTTTTATAATCCATATTTAACCTTTTAAGTATCGAGTGAATATGGATTATCTGCTCTCTAGTAATCTAATCTCAAACAAGCTAATTTGGCTGAGTAGACCTCTTTACATATTTGGCATGCTTGACTTAGGCATCCACAACTAGGAACTACTTCTATAATAGTTAAAATTTTAATTTACCCAATTCTAGGTCTTATTATTCTCCTTTTTCTTTATGTTTGTTAGGTAAACATGCAAAATTCCTCATTCTTTTGTTATTAACAAGAGTCAAGTACCATTCCAAATCATACATTCAGATGTTTAGGTTCTAACCCCTATTATGTCAAGATTAGTCATAGGTCTATATTTACCTATCATTTGAGGTTTAATTTTGTAATTTAACATCTCTATATTGAAGTCATTGCAAAGTTAACTTAAGGGGCAACAACTTTGTAGAAGGAATCAGAGATCAACTTAAGTTCAAAGATGTTGAAAAGTGGATAATTAGCAACAAGACATTTATATAGGTCCATGTTAAGCCTTTTCTAGGCCTATGTTAGGTCCATGTTGTTGGCCCCGAAATTGTTCTTATTATTTTATTAAGTTAAGCATGATTTAAATAAATTATGAGGTCTTGATAGATTAATTTTTGGAGTTAATTAGTATGTTAATGTCAGTAGGATTTATTACTTCGGTTAGTTGAATTAAATTAGTAAGAGGGTAGTGTAAAAAGGGCATTTTGGAAAGATCACTTAAGTTTAAAAGCTATAAGGCTTTAAAGGAAGGGCAAAGTGGACTTTTTACACTCATTAAGGGTATAAAAGGAAGAAGAAAAGTGTTGTCTTATTCTAAGAAGAAGAAACGAAAATAAGAAAGAAAGGGAGAGAGAGTGTCGTTGTTGGAGAGAAAAGAAGGGAGAAAATTAGGGTTTCAATCTTTTCTAAGCTTTCTAGAGAGATTTTGAGGTTGTTCAAGAAGAGAAAAAGAAAGAGGAAGAGAAGAGCTTTCATTTGAACCAAAAATTCCTTTATTGGGTGAAGATTCAAGGTAAGTTCATTTTTAATCCTTTGGATTTATGGAAGTGTTTTGGTTCATGAAGCTTAGAAAATGCATGAGTTTAAGTATTCTAAAATCAATTTTAGTGAACGTGCTATGATTGGGTTCTTAATTTGAATTCCTATTGAATGAGATTTTGCCATTGTTGAAAGGAAATCAAGAAGGGCAAGAGGAGCAAGAGGAGAGGCATCTTTGAGCAAGTTTTAAGCAAGGAATTCAAGGTGGGTTACATGTTTATAATTGAATTATTAAGCTATAAATTTTTTTCCTAATTTTTGGAGTTAAATGATTTTAAATTGCTTTATAAATGTTGCAATAAATGCTCCTTGAATGATTTAAGAATTGCTACATGTTTGGTACTTGAATTTTGTTGATGAATTAAGAAATGAAGATGGAAATGATTTTTTGAAATAAATCATACTTATGGAAATTATGTTTATGCGATATGCCTTTTGGGCAATATGTTTGCAAGTCATGAAATACATGTTTGTGTGCGTTAGTGGTGGTCTATTCTGTTAAGTCACGTGCATGTTGACCAAGTTTGATGAATGCATGGTTTATGTTGTTTATAAATTGTTTGACAAGTTGAGAATTTGGGTATTTTGTGTTTTATGGATTCATTGAAAATTGACTATGGCAATGAACATGTTTATTGGTTTTGCTCTTTACTTCGTTTTAAACTTGATACCCACGAGCTTATAAGCTCACCTCCATTCTTCCCAATCTTCAGGTGATGAGCAAGAGATCGTGTGATCGAGCATAAGGGCATCACTCCAAATCTGCATATTTTGTATTTTAAGTTAGTTTTTGTAAAACGCAAGGCTTTAGCCACATTTCAAGCATTATTTGTTCATATAAAGTTTGTGTTTTTGGATTATGATGTAATATGACTTGAAATGCCCATTAAAGCTTTGTAAAACTCTTCTTTTTATGTCAATGAAGTGTATTTGTGTTTTGGCCATGATTTTCAAACGATATATAATATGAACTTGTTGGATATTGGAAAATTTAAGTTAAAGGGTGGTGAGAAATGTATGTTTGTATGTGTTTTTGCATTGTTTGATGTTGGGGTTTGGGTTTAGGTTTCCGAGGTTTCGCCGCGGCGAAGCCACAAGTTTGCTGCGGCGAACCTTTCCCGAGAGCGACTCTCGCCTATATAAGGAGTGTGGTCGTGGTGAAGGACGAACTTCCACCGCGACATATTTTTCCTGAGAGGTTTGGAATAAAACAGGAACTTTGCTGCGGCGTAATTCACCCAAAGGGTGTGTTGCACGACCCTAGGACTTCTCCGCGATGAGGCCTGAAGTTGACCGCGGTGAAATTTTTCCAAAGGGTCCTCACATGTGCTCCCATCGTTTCGCCACAGCGAACCCGCCCGCCTGGAACCCAACACATGTTGAAGAACACTCAGGGGTATTTGAAGATCAATAAGCAATATAAAGAAACACAACACCAGCACAAGTTCGTGTCTTACTCTTTTTTTCTCATAACACATTTACATGTATTGCACTATGTTCAACTACCTGGGAAGCTTTGCTAATCATTTTAAGACAGTCTTAACATAATTTCACCAAATTTAGGACTCTATTATGTAACCTTAGTTGTATATAATATTATTAGTGGTCATTAGAGGATCTTTTGGAGGTGGGAGATAGCTAGTGACAGAATCTGGGCAATTACTTTCCATTAGTTCATAGTTTATGGTTTCTTAATATAAAGCAGGAGCGGTACGAATTAAAATTAGAGAAGGAAACTCGTGATAACTCTTCTTCCACCTCTTTCTTCCCTTCTAACTTTAATGTTAAGATTGTTTTATTTTTATTCTATTTTCATTATATAGTTTATATTAGATATTTCTATTATCAATGTATGATTTATTATTATTAGATTGAACTTATTCTCTTTGACCTCAATCTTGGATGTTGGAAGGTGTGTGATAGTCACCTTATGTTTTAGTGGATCCTAAACTAGTTTGGTAACTAAATAGATTACCTAAGCTTAATGAGTTTGATTACGTTGAATTGTGCATCGAGACGTGAAACATGCCTAATTGAATATACCCATGTCTCTCTCTCTCTCGTGCATAGATATCTTAAGTTAATTATTATTTCAACAACAATAATCAATCTTGCATGATAATTGAATTATCTTGTTTTTTAGTTTATTAAATTAATTATCTTTCATAAAATCTTATTTTCTTTAGTTTCAATTTTTGGCTAGGATTAATAAGTTTAGCAGTTATAGTCCTTATAGGATCGATACTTTAGAATAATGTAGTTTTAATAACTTGCTACATTCGATTCTATGCACTTACAAATATATTTGATTAAGTTTTTGATGTTATTGTCAAGGAATATTTAGTTGCTAGTTAGTTAATTTTAAATTTATTGTTTTGCTTTCTCATAATTTAATTCAACATGTAGCTTACTCAGTGTCTAACTCTAGCTAAAAGATATTTAAATGTATGCTAGGAGGTAATCCAACATTCTAACTTTATTTTTATTTTATTTTATTTTATTAGTTTAGATTTCTACTAATTTTTTTGTTTAATTTCTTTTATAGGATCTTTTATTATATTATCTTGCATCAACTATGTATATAATTTAAGGGAGATTTATCTATCTAATTTGTCTCTCATACTTGCTTTTATTATCTTATTTGTTTGACATTAAGGACAATGTTATATTTAAGTGTGTATGTATAAGGGGTGAATCTAAAATTTTTCCTTCGGCGTGTTTGTGTCTTTAATGTGTTTTAGGTTTAGATCTTTTATCTTCTTTTTGTTTTTACAATGTTTTTAGGAACTCAACAATTACTTTAGGTTGAGAACATAAGTGTATAACTAATTCTAAATTTGATTATTAAAATTAGATTAATAATACAATTAAGTGGTTGTTATGCAATCTTGACTTAATGAATGCTAGGAAACCAAATTTAATAAGTAAATATGCTTTGATTTAATTTGAGTATCATATGAGAAACTGAGACTCTATGGAATATTTTTTCCTTTCAAACGAATACCTTATTTGATTTTGAATTCTAGAACTTAAATTTCATCTTTTTGAGATTACATGTGAGATATGTATAAGCATTAAAATGATAAAGGAACTTAGGTTTGAGTTTGAGACAAATTGACGACTTCTTATATATTAATCCATTAGTGAGCCCCTTTAAGCGTTATATGAAAATTTATCCTTTTTCTTAGTACCTTATAGAACTTGAGTTGAAAAGAAATACAAGTAATTGCATCCTAATTCATGATTAGTAGAGCTTTTGTTTGTGAATTGATATAGTTGTAAGGGATGGTATGTAAAGAAATAAGTTTGAGAGAGATGGTGAAATATATAAATTAACAATGTAAAAATGGAAAATTCATGCCAAATCAAATAAATAAAGAAAAAGGAAATATAAAAACTATTTGGCATGATTTTTGTATGATTGACAAGAACGAAGAGAAAAAGGCTTATTGCAAAGATATGATGAGTTATTGAATTAATGTATAGATATTTCTCTTGATTTACTTATTCTTACTCTATTAGTTATGAATATTTTATTTCTTTTATCCCCCTGGTTAACCTACTTATCCTTTTGGCCCCATTACATCTCTATTCAAGAATTTTTGTTTTTTCTCATATATGTCTATTAAAGTAATGGAGATAGATGATTTTCAAACACATGGTAAGTTCAATTTCGTAAAATACTATAAGTGTAACTTACCCAAATTTTAAACACTTATATGAATGAGTTGTTCCTTTTAAGGAAATTATCAAGTTGAAGTATTTGAGCTTAATGAAGGAGGTAGAATAGTATTTGCTTTGTATTGTTTATATAGCGATGTACTTAAGAATTATTAATTGTTTAATTTTTGCAATTCAATTAAGACTTGAATGTGTATATCTTATGTTACTAACTATAAAGTTAACTAATGTTTGTAAGTTAATATTCATGGGTATCATTTAAGTAAAACCTTAGGATACTATAACTCGTTCACCTGGGACACCTAGGGGTTTCAAGACTTATAACATGTGCTAAATGTCTCTATACACCTAAAAAGGTGAAATAGTTAGTAGATTTTAGTCAGCTAGGGTTTGATGTCAATTGCTTGAGGACAAACAACGAGTTAAGCATAAACGAATTTGATAGATCTATATTTACATATTATTTATTGTTAAATTAGTTGTAATTTAGCATCTTTATAGTATGTTTCATATAGATTCTATGATATTTTTTCTATTTTTAGTTTATTATCTTCTACGTAATGATTCGATAGAAAAAAAATCTTAAAATTGATTGAATTTGCTTCATAGTAATCCAATTGAAAGGTGGTAATTACCTAATTGAATGTACTTGTGTGCATCAAGAGAGGATGTATATATTTAGGTTAATTTTTATTTCAACCATAATAGTCAATCTTGTATGATAATTGAATTATCTTTGTTTTGATATTTTAGTAATTTAATTATCTTTCATAGAATCTTGTTTTTTTTTTAGTTTCATAGTTTAACTAGGATTATTAAGTTTAATAGCTACAATCCTCATTGGATTGATACTTTAGAATACTCCAGTTTTAATAACTTACTATAACTAGTTCTATGCACTTGTAGATAGATTCGATCAACTAGACCATCATTATGTCTTATTATTTATTAATGATTTTACTCGATATACCTTGGTGTTTCTCATTAAAAATAAACATGATGTTTGTCTTGGTTTTCTCTAATTTTAATCTAATGTTCGATGTCAATTTCATACTCGAACCTAGTCTAAAATAGACATTTAGATTCAAAAGTGTTCCAGCAACAAATAAAAGAGAGTAAAGTTGTCTTTCCTATCTTTTGTTGATGACTACAAGATAATGTGTATACAAAAAAGACCTATTTTCTATAGGCTTTTATTGCTTTCTTCGTCTTGTAATTAGCATCATAAAAGTAACACATTCTTGTTAAGTAGGAATATCATCTTCAATAATGCCACTATCATTCTAACCAATACAAAAATTGCTTCACCTGAGATGAAGCAAGGTCTTCTTAGCTCACTAATGTAGGTATAAAAGGATGCGTGTAGTGATTTTAGGATGCCTATTTCATTACGTCAAAGAGACAAATTTTTCATTTTTTCATTTTTTTAATTTCACCTATATTTGATGTATATGTTAAATTTTTTATATGCAATATAAATATAAAACTTTTAACTATAGGTGTTTTTGTTTTAGGTATCACTTCTATATGGCTATCTTCCTCAGCACGAGCTCTTGTTAAACATATGGAATTATATTATTCTTATTATATGATGTTTTGATATAATCAATTGTAACATTTTAAGTACTTCGTATCATTCTTAGTTTTATATTTATATAGAATTAAATGATTTTTTAAATTAATTATGGTTATTGCTTATATGAGAAATATGTGAAAAGTAATAATATTAGGGATAAAGAGATAATTCTTATATCAATTTACATTATTATAATTCGTTGAGACAAGGATGAAGTAAAATTCAAAATTATATAGCATAATATATTGAAAGATTATTTTGTAATTTTAGAAAATTCATAGATTATTTTATAATTTTTAAAAATACCTAAAACGATACTCTGGTATTATCCAATACTAATACCATACCATACCAAAACTAAATTTGATTCCAGGTTTGATACGATATTCGCAACATTAGTTTGCATAGTTAATTTATTCAATATAAGAATATACCATATTATGTTTTGTTTTTACACATATATTATAATAACAAGATAACTTTACATATGTCAAATATTATGCCTAATATTAGTCTTGGTAAAAGTTTCCCTATTCAGACTGGCCTGACTCGAAGTCAACCACTCAAATCGAGTTGACTGAGTTTCAGTCTAGGCTCAAGTCTTTTCTTTTTAATTTAGGCTTTGGGTCAGGTTGAACTTAGGCAAATTTTTAAGTAAAATGATGTTGTTTTAATCAAAACGACATCATTTTACTTAAAAATAAAACAACATCATTTTCAATTTTTAAAAATTAAAAAATATATTTAATTTGTAAAATTGAGCTTTGAGCCACCCAAGCCCGATCAAGCTTGAAACTTTGAGTCCAACCCATTACTAATTGTACCTAATATCGGCAAACATTTTTATCAACATATTAATATAAAAGTGAGTATTTTGATTATAGTTTCAATAATCACAATATTGTATAATTCATAATGAACATTTAAATTATAGGTTCCTTATATGTATTTAGTCTTGGTAAATGAATTGAAGGTTTCTCACTACAAATTTTTTTTCTAGATGTCTTCTGTCCCTTTGGGTAAGAGTCTTAACTACAAGATTCATTTTTTTCTTATAAGAGGTGAGTTTGTTTATTAGTTCATAATGATTTTAAAATTTGACCTAACTATGACTATATATTTTAGGTGTTTAATGTATCTAGCTCCAATATTAACTTAAATTTAGATTTATAAGGATTTAGCCATTTTAAAGTTGAATAATTTCATAATGCACTTACACATATGAAAAAACATGTTATTTCATAGTATTGAAGAAATGTATATTGCATTTGTAATATCTTTTGTTATGTTATGTTTACACAAAGCTAAAATGTCCATGTAGCTTCTATTTTTAATTTTTAGAGATAGAATCACTTCAAATAGAAATATATATTTAGGTAGCATATTTCTCAAAGGGACATTGTGGCTTATAGACAACCTTCATTCTTACACTAAAACTTCATTATCAATTTGTAATTGTGTAATTTCTAATTGCTTCATTGAATTGCTTCTCATCCTTCAACTTTATGCCAACTTCAAATTGAAAATCGTTCATACTAATTTTTAGATTAATCATAATAATTGTTCCCCTTGCACGTGGAATAATCATTCTTTATTAACATACATCTTATGATGTGTATTAGTTTCATAATCATTGCCTATATTTAAATCATATTCTTTATCATCTATTTTAGGATTCTTATAACCATGCTCATAATATAGTCAAAATTATGGTAGTTCAATTCTTGCATACAGTTAAGCATTAACAACATGTCTTTATGATCATGTAACTCAATATTTTAAACATCTCATCAAATCTTCAAATATTTGTAAAACGCAGAGGCCACTTGACATCTTTTGCCCTGTGACACCCCTTATAATACTAGCATGCTAAGTTTATGAACACCTATATATTCCTTGCTTATGATTTTTCCCCTAACACATTTTTGGTTAACATTTCTATCCATCACTTTACTATAATAAAATTCAAAATTTATTAACATCTGTATTACAAAAAATTAGAGTAGTAATTTCCAATATAATTAAAAATGAGCTACTCAGGCATCTTTTAATCAATGTGACAAAAAGATATGCAATTATCAAAACACTATTACTATTTCAAAGACACCTTAAAAATCTTTGATGTGTAAATATCACCAATTAACAAATGTAACATCATATATAAATAGAAATTTAGTATGCAATACATAAAATGACATATCTAGGTATTTTCAATTTATTGGTTGCAGAAAAACTTGCTTTTAAAGAGGTAGCTTTTTATTTTATTTTATGGAGGAATGGAATTTGCTAAATATTGAAATAAGGAGCATATAATAGAATGGATATGCTTACATCCATATGCTTTGTCCGTGCATGATAAACCTGATTCTTGGCCAAATGGATGGCACTTTGACTATCATAATATACATGAACCTTGTTCAGTACCCAATTCCTTCACCAAACCAGTGAGCCATAAGGCTTCTTTAGCTCCCTCAGCCAATGCCATATACTCTGCCTTGATTATTGATAAAGCCATGATAGACTGTACTGTAGACTTCCAACAGATAGGCCCTCCTACAAATGTAAACACATACCCTATAGTAGACCTTCTATTGTCTAAGTCACCTGCATAGTCTAAATCTATATATCCCACAACTGACAAATCACCACGCTCACTTCCAAACACAATTCCATAATCAACAGTACCTCTCAGATACTTGAAAATCTACTTGATTGCTTCCCAATGCTGTCTGCCAGGCTTCGCCATGGACTTGCTAACCTGACTCACAGCTTGTGCCAAATCTGGTTGTGTGCAAGCCATCACATACATCAAGCATCCTACAACACTTGTATAGGGAACTCTCGACATGTCATCCACCTCTCCATATATTTTAGGACACTGCTCTTGAGACAATCTGAAGTGATTCGCTAATGGAGTACTCACAGGCTTGCAATTGTTCATCCCGAATCTGTCCAACACCTTCTCAACATAACTACGTTGAGACAACCACAGCTTTCTAGAGTCTCTATCCCTACAAATCTCCATTCCAAGAATCTTCTTAGCTGGACCTAAGTCCTTCATATCAAACTCTTGCCTCAACAAAGCCTTCAAGTCCATCACATCATGAATATCCTTCGTAGCAATTAACATATCATCCACATACAGTAGCAGAAAATAAACGAATTACTACCAAGGCTTTTGACGTACACACAACAATCATACTCTCATCGCTTGTATCCAAGGTTGATAATGTATGAGTCAAATAGCTTATACCATTGTCGTGGAGATTGTTTCATATAGCGATTTCTTCAATCTACAAACCAAATGTTCCTGTCCAGGTTGACTGAAACCATCTGGTTGTACCATGTAGATTTCTTCCTCTAGATTACCGTGAAGAAACGCTGTCTCATATCCATCTATTCTAAGTACATATCCCAATTGGCTACTAGTGCCAATACTGCCCTAATAGATGTGTGTCTAACCACTGGAGAAAATATCTCATCATAATCTATCCTTTTCAATTGTGAGTACCCTTTTGCTACCAACCGAGCCTTGAATCTCTCCCCCTCTTTTTATGATATTACGGGCTTCTTCTTGTACACCCACTTACACCCTATAACTCTCTTGCCTTTAGGAAGCTCAACCAACTCCCAAGTTTGGTTCTTATGGAGTGACTCCATCTCCTCCACCATAGCACCCATCCAATCATTTTTCTCTTGACTGTTCACAGCCTCCTAAAAAGAAACTAGGTCTCCACTACTAATGGTGAATGCATATGAAACCAAATATTCAAAGCCATACCTCACAGGGGGTCTAAAGGTACACTTGGGTCGACCACTAGCTATAATCTGCTATTGTCTTGTAGATGTACTGGAACCATCAGCCCACATACTAGAACTCTCTACCATACCACCATCTAATATGTTTCGTTCTAACTCCACCTTCACTAGCCTTGAACTAGTGTTGCTTTCTCCTGTTTCTGGGCCAAATTCTTCATGAGTCTTTTGTACCATGGACTTCTCATCAAACATAACATCTCTACTAATTTCAACCTTTCTGACCTCTGGATCCCAGAACTTGTACCCTTTTATTCCTTTCATATAACCCAAGAAAATACACTTTCTTGACTTCGGGTCAAGTTTTGATCTCTCATCACTGGGAACATGCACATATGAAGGACAACTGAAAATTCTCAAACTAGAATAATAAAAAATGTTTCCTGTCCATACCTCTTATATAGTTTTCCTTTCCATTGAAACCCATGGTGATCTATTGATGAGAAAACACGCCATACTCACAGCCTCCCCTTAGAAGCCTTTGTGAAGCCCGACATTTGGCCTCAAACACCTAGCTCTTTCCATGATGGATATATTCATCCTTTTTGAAACTCCATTTTACTGTGGTGTCTTTCTCACTCTAAAGTGCCCCTAAATGCCATGTTCCTCACAAAACTTCTGAAACTGTGAATCTGTGTACTTCGTACCATTGTCTGACCTCAAGTACTTGATTTCTTTCTGTCTAATTTTCTACCTCAGCTTTCCACCTTTTGAACTTGACAAAGACTTTTGACTTTTGTTTCATGAAGCACACCCAGACCTTCCTAGAAAAATCGTCAATAAACATGAAAAAAATAGCAAGATCCACCCAATGATACTTCCTTTGTAGGTTCCCAAATATCATAATGTATATAACCTAATATACCTTCTGTCTTGTGCTTACTAGTTTTAAAACTTACTTTAGACTGCTTTCCAAGCATGCAAAACCTACAGAAGTCTAACTTGCAGCTATTAACTCCCTGCAATAAACCCTAGTTATGTAATTTTGTCATCCCACGCTCGCTGAGATGACCCAACCTCATGTGCCATAATGTAGTGTTATCCTTTAACTCCACAACATTAACTCCACTTAAAACTATGTTTCCTATCAGCTTGTAGATGTTTCCAGCAGTCTTCATACCCTTCATCACAGTCAATACACCCTTAATAACCTTGATGCTTCTGCCAATCCTATATTTGCCTCCAAACCATTTATGTGCAATGTCCCTAAGAAAATCAAGTTCTTCTTCAATTTTGGCACATGTCTAACATCATACAACGTCCTCACAACTCCATCATACATCTTGATTTTGATGTGTCCAACTCTGGCAACTACACACCCCTTGTCTTCTCCCAAATGAACAAAACCAAAATTTCCCGACCTATATGATTCCAACCAGTCTCTGTTGGGTGTTACGTGATACGAACATCTTGTATCCAGAATCTATTGATTTGTGAATTGACTTGATGATACTGAGAGCACGTCTCCATCGCTGCATTCTGAGTCATTCCTCTGCACTAAGTTAGCAAAGTTTCTGGCATCTTAGCCTTTTCCCTTTTTCTCGGTCTTTTGTTGCTCCCTGTTTGGAGAAACTCTCTTAAAATGGCCTTTCTGCTTGCATGAGTGACATCGCAAGCCTTTCTTTCCTCTGGACTTAGACCTTGAATGTCGTTTTCCTGAGCCATCTTTATTCTCCTTCCTCCTGCGGTTATAATTACCCTTCATATACAATCCTTCGCTTGGGGAACTCTCACCACTATTTTGTTTCTATTGATTGTGAGCCAACAATGTAGTAATGATATCCTTGACGCAAATTGTTTCCTTCCCGTATGTGGGTGTAGTCACCATATGTTCATATGAGGGAGGTAACGAGCATAACAACATCATGGCTTAGTCTTCATCTTTAATCTTTACCTCTGGCCTCAACAGATCCAAAACTATTGATTGAAGATGTTGATATGTTGTACAAGGTCTGCTCCTTCCTGCATCTTTAGCCCATATGGCTTCTACTTCAGATACAGCTCGTTAGTGAGTGATTTTGCCATCTAACGAGATTCCAGTTTTTGCTAAACCTCTACCAGAGATTATACGTTCATCACATGATACATAACCTCATCTGCAAAACACAAATGAATAGTACCTGCCGCTCTCACCTGTAGTTCTTCCCAATCCAAATTGTCCATGGACTCTGGTTTTCTGTCAGGTAGCGCCTTCAAAATCCCTTGTTGTGCCAACAAATCCTTCACCTGTCGTTGCTATAACTCGAAGTTTCCAGTTCCATCAAACTTCGTCATATCGAACTTCATAATAGGATTCATAGTCATCTCAATTGCACGCTTTGATATCGGTTGTTGAGAAATTAACAGTAAAAGAGATTAAAGAAAGAAGAAGAACATATAATTTAACGAGGTTCAGAAACGGTGTGTTTCCTAAGTCCTTGGGAGTGAAGCAACTACTTTTTATATTATTCAACATGTACAAAATAGGGTACATTAGGTTTTTGTATAAAACCCTAAAACTGTTGTACAATTACAACAGGACACATCACCACATTGCTGTTGGAATATGACCGTGATCGAATCACGGATGCAGCGGAAAGCAATATTTATTTCAGATTCTGAACGGATCCCGGTAATTGAATAAATTTGAATAAAACATAAAAACTATTTAGAAATCGAACCTTGTTTGTTTTTCTGTTGAAAATCTTTGAAACTTTTTCGATTGATCAATCATGAGCTGTTTAAGTATCTAGCCTCTGATGATATCCACAGAGCAATTCTTAAACTAATTTGAGAGAAAGAAGACAAAAAGTGCTAGCTTCTAAAAAACTCTTCCCTTTAAATAGAAAAAAATCATAAGTGTCTTTTATTAAAATTAAATCTTTTTTTAATTATAATTAAAATCAAATTTCAATTAAAATTAATTTAATTTAATTTTAATAAAACCAAATATCTCATATTTGATCCCTAAAGTTTCTCAAACTTTATAATTAAGTCCAATTTAATTAAATTGATTTTTTTTACAAATTACTCTTTGATATGTGACCCATTAGGTTCCTAATAAATTGGCAATGATTATAAATTATAATTCTAATTCACAATTAGAATTAGATAAGTTAAAACTTATTTTAATTTATCTTTAATTCTCTAATTAAATAATTCATAATCATAAATTATGATTGACGTCTAGCAACATGTCCTGATTACCTAAATATCAGGAATGTCAAAGTGATTGACTTAACCGATCCATACATGGCTATAATGTATAATTTAATCTTTTCGTCATTCAATATTCTAATTGGACAGAGTATGGATATAGTGCCTACTCTTATCATCCAATTATGTTCGTTCATGCTAATTAGTAATTGATTTATAATTGAAAATTTGAAAATTCCTTTTCAAATATCAATTCACTTTGGCCAAAGAATTTCATAAATCATTACTAATAAAAAACAGTAGAATATTATCTCTAATTACTTTAGAGTGACGAATCCTATATTGACTTACTCAACTATCTACATATGGTTCATACTGTATCTAATTACTATCAACTGAATTATCATAGGACGATTCATAAGTAGCATCAAAACATAATAATTCCTACATTAGACACCTTGGTAATCTCAAGTCTGATGATCAATTATACAATCATCTTTATGAGATAATCCATAGACACATAAGTAATATTCCATCCGGAATTCTTATAATCGAGTCAGTTCAGTGACTTATTTTCTAATAATCACCTACACATTAGTTTAAGTATCTCTATACTTTAATTTATGAGATCAATTACTTTCTTCATAAGAAAGAAACATATAAGCTACTTTTACTGTTTCAATAATATCCATTCTTGATGAAACTACAATTAGGAACATTTAGGAATAACACATAAGTGTAAATTGAATATCGTAATTATGATCTCATCATAATTTCAATTACACAGTAATTATTCTAAGGATTTTGTCTTTAGTATTAAAACATAAAATATTAATTAAATTAATACATAAAGATAAATAAAGTCTTTTCATTAATTCGAAATAATGTCATACATTAATTTGCATCCAATTGATTGGCTGCAAGAACATAAACTGACAGTTGCCACATCATCCGTACATCCGTACAATGTCTTACAGACAGCTCCTAAAACTGTCAATCCTGTACCGTTGTGCTTACGCTTCACTCCGCTCCAGCACCTGCTTCTTTACTAGTATATGAGCTACCTACACAACACCTCCCTACCACCGTCTACTTTCAGCATGCATGGACACGTGGCATGTATACCATGTGCTTTTCCCATACCAATAGATTCCCAGATACGCGTTCGGGTCCCGGTGTTTCTTGCCTAAGCAAAGCATAAGTAGCACATTGGTGTCTATGTCGTCTCTTGGTTCTGATCTTGCCTGTTTCATGGTTTTTATTGAGGTCAATTTCGCTCCAAGCATGGAGAAAGATTGATATAGAGAGAGAAAGAAACATGGTACCGGTACGCACACACCAACTCATGGGGATCTGGACGTCCAATACGTTGACGTGAAGAATATGGCTTAGTATAAATTCACCATCTGATCAGATAGCTTAGATTGTTGGTAAAACATACATGTCCAAGTAGAAATTGAGATACTTTGAAAAGTTCAAGGAGTTTGCCGACAAGCCAACATATGTGAAACAATTGGTTTGTGGCTGGGAATATTTCTCGAACAACCTTTTCAACTGGACCTTTCCTTTTGACAAGATACCATGCGTGTAAGTCAGGTAATAGACATCGAAATGTGAACCATACAGAATTTGACATATAACACGGAATCGATTATCGGATTATTTAATGTTATGTATTTTAATAATTGATACATACATACTAAAATGATGTTAAAAATATATGGATTAGAATTCAGTTTTTGGAATATTTGTAAAATTAGAAAATATATTTTCTTCTCTTAACTCTCACACAAATTTTCGATAGATTATAAATGAGATAAATATTTTTTTTATGAATGACTTATATATAAGAATATAAGATGATAAGAGAGATATGTGATAATTGGTCAGAGCTTTGGTTCTATTATCAAATTGTCTTAAGAATCTTACACAATAATCATTCATCACCTAATAAAGAAACAGAGAAAATTGAACATGTAAAAAGTCATAAATATAATCAAGAGTTTACAAGTTCTTTTACTAAATTCTAAAACAAGAGACTAATTAATGGTAATTCCTACAGAAAATTCTAATATTCTCCACTTAGGTAAAACTAAATAAGATTTTTTTTAAAAAATATTTGAAAAGAACTCTATTTGTTCAAATAACAAATTTAATAAGTTTGCCTGTAACTTTGAAAAATATCTCAATTAATGAACCATTTATATTGAACCATGGTAGTTAACATGTTATAATCAAGATACAACTTCAAATCACAAGCATAAACAAATTACTAACTAAACCCTTTGGTGTAGTATTAGTGTAATGTGACATGCATCAATGACTTCTAAAGTTATAAATTATGTGCACCACATTAGTCTAGTTTCAAATTGAGACCCCAATATAAAACAAAATATGCATAATTCCTAAAAGAGACCATAAAGATAAATAATGGAATAAACCATTTGCTTCTAAAAAGAAGACAATATATTTTGAGGTAAAAAGAAACTTATTTTCACATATAACATTAAGCATAGTCACAAACTCTCACAACATCAAAACATGATAAGATAACATAATGCTTATAATTGACAAGCCTATAAAAATCTAGAAATCTAAGCCCTTAGTCCGTGGGTCAGCTAACATGTTTATAGTGACAATATACTCGTACAATACATCAACGTCATTAACTCATCCTTGAAGCTTAACGTACTTAAGCTTGTTATACTTAGTACCAATAGTTTTCTTTATATTTTCAGAAAAGAATACAATAAATAAGTTATCACAATAAATTTCGATAGGCCTATAAACTAAATCAAATAATCTTAAGCCCTCCATTGAAAATTTTCAACCATTTAGCATGCATTCCTAAATCAAAACAAGATGTATTCCTAAAAATGGCTTATTCTAAATATCAAATGTGGTATTAAACATTCAGTTCTAAAAAGAAGACAATAGATTTTGTGGTAAAAAGAATCATATGTTCACATACAATATCATGTATAATAGTTTTAAACTCCCTCTACATCTAAACATTATAAGATAACATAATACTTATATTACTTACATATCTATGAAAATTTAGAAGGCTAAGCCTCTTAGTCCGTGGGTCAAATTACATGTTTTTATTGACAGTATATTTATAAAAAACATCACCATCATTAACCCATCTTTGAAGCTTACAGTATTTAAGCTCAATATACTTAGTACCACCATTTTCTTTGTATTTTTACAAAAGAATAAAATAGATAAGTTATCACAATAAATCTTAAGAGGCCTAGAAACTCAATAATCAATCTTAAGCCCTCCAATGAATCAAACACTTAAAATGCATTCCTACCTCAAAATAAGCTATATTTCCAAATGGTTGAAGTTTCTAGACTTACTACCTGGAGATCATCTATAAGGAATTTCCTCTAGCTAACATGAAAATATAACACGTATTAGACTTCCTATTGTCGAATATCCACTAAGGTCAATATTAACACATCTAATGGTCTCAAAATTGTCTACAATCCTATAAACTAGAATATAATCTCTATTATTATACACATAATGTAACACTTTCTTCACTACAACATATTGTTTATTACCAGGATTTAACAAATACCTTCCAATAACACTTACTACAAAAGCAATGTTAAGCCTAGTGTATACCTCTAAATACATTAGTCTCCCAATTGTGCTATTATAAGCAATAGAACTCATCTCTACTTTTTTCAACTTATTATTAGGACACTAGTCTTTGCTTAGTGATAAATGTTAATTAGGTTATGTTCCTAACATGATTTTTAGAGCAATTTGCATGTCTTTGGATAATTTTTATATGATTTGGTACTTAATATGGTTTATATTTTGTTTACAAGCTTTGTTTTAGCTTCCTAATAAAGGAAGAACAAATTTGGGCAAGTTAAAACCAAGTTAGAGAAGTTTTAGTATGATTCTAAATGAACATAGGTTGAACATGAACCCATATTTAGAACACAGGACAAATATAGACTCATATTCCACCCCTTATTAGTCACTAGATCGATTTATTTCTTTAAGAGTTTGCCATATAAAGAATATAGACCTGTGTTTATGACCTTCAAGCTTATGTTTTCAAGATAAACCATTATATGCATAATTGAGGAGTTGCTAAGCTAATATGGGTGCAACACAGGCTAAGCACTAGGTTAATCATTAAATCGTGATAATTCAAGTATAAAAAAGTTATGGTAGGATTTACATCTAGGTCTTGATTATAACTTTATTACTTCATTTTTACTCATTACTCTGATTTGTTATTTCATATTAGTAATTTTAGTTTAGATAATATTTTCTTTTAGTTCAATCATTTATTTTGTTACATTAGATAATAAAGGACAATAAGTATTACTACTTGTAGTCTTCATAGGATCAACGACAGTCGCACTTGTTTAGAAATCTTTAGCATAGTTTTGATCAAATACACAACATATTAGGATTATTTTATTTTTATTAATTTAATCATTTTTTCTTTTTGCATTATTTGTTTTATAACTTCCTTCATTATCAAGTGTTTGTTGGTTGAATTTTAGGATTTAGATACTTTGGTTTATAAGGACTTACTGAGCTAAATCCAAAAATCACAAGGACTTTAATTCTAAATTTAAGGGAGAGAAATTTATCATTTTCAAGTTTCCAACTACTAGACATAATGGCAAGAGAGGGAGAACATTGTACTATACAGGATTATGCTAGACCATTGCTTATAAGGACTGAATCTAGCATTATTAGGCTAAAAGGAAAGGAAAATAATTTTAAGATATAGTCCAATATGATTTAGAAGGTACAATAACTTGTATAATTTAATGGTCTACTAGATGAAGATCTAAATGCACACGTCATAAATTTTTTGGAGATCTATGATACATTTAAGCTTGGTGTAGTTTTGGAGGATCCTTTTTGATTAAGGTTGTTCTATCAAGATAAATTATTTGTCTCTTAGATCCATTACCACTTGAAACGGATTACTGAGAAGCTTTTAGTCAAGTACTTTCCTCCTTCACTGATAGTACGACTCAAGAATGGCATCTTCTCCTTTCTGCAACTAGATAGTGAGACGTTGTATAAGATGTAAGGGAGATGGAATGAGCTACATTAAAACTTCTGAGGAGCTATAAGAGCTTATTAAAAATATTATCATGAATAACTATTGGTGAGAGAATTCGAGGCTAAAGCCTAAATCAAGAGGTATTCATACTTTTGATATAGTGAAATATTAAAGGCAAAGTTGAAAGATTTGAGCAAGAAGAGTAGTAGTATGAGTTTCGTAGCCCAATTGGCATAAATGATGAGTTGTGACATTTGTGGTAGTGGACATCCTAATCATAAACATTAGGTGCCGAAGAATATGAGACAGTCGACTAAGCCAGTAAGTTTTATAGGAAATTGACTTCAAAATAACCCTTATTGTAATACCTACGATTAGAGGTAGATAAGTCATCCTAACTTGTAGTGGGATAATCTAGGAAAATAAGGTGAAGGTCCTCCACCCAGATTTCAATAGCAATAATAATAAGAAAGGAAGCTAAGTATCAAGGATCTTATAATAAAACTTATCGCTATATCTGATGTTTATTTCCAAAGTACTACAGTATCTTTACAAAATTAACAAGACTTTACCCATAAATTATAAATTCAAATTGGATAGCTTACTAAGCTTGTCTTTAAAAAGTAGCCAGTTACTTAATTAGCAACATTAAGCCTAAATTAAGAAAAATAAGTGAATGTAGTGACTTTAAAGATTGGAAATGAACTGAAGGATAAAGAGTGAAGGTTGTTGTAGAAGAAAAGAAGGAAGAGGAGAAGGAGAAAGAGAAAGAGAAAGAGGAGGAGTCAAAATAGGAAGTGGTGAAAGAGTACCAACTAAGAACTTCGTACCCAAACAAACTTGAGATAAATAGAAAGGAAGATAAATTTAGCAACTTTTTAGAGTTTTTTAAATAATTACAACTTAACATTCATTTTATTGCATCTCTATTACAGATACCAAAATATTTTAAGTACTTGAAGGATACCCTTTCTTATAAGAAAATGCTTGGGGAATTGTTGATGGTGAAGTGAGGAGTTCTTTGTAATCTTACAAAATAAGCTACACTAAAAAATCATATATCTAAGGAGTTTTATTATCCTTTATAATATTGGTATTTTTCAATTAAAAGGGCATTAGTAGACTTAAAACTATTATTAATTTGATTCCATATGATATGTTTAAGAAGTTAGGTTGGGTAAACCTAAACCAATTAAGATAAGTATTTAATCCAGAGATAGGTCAATTAAGTGCTCTAAGAGAACTATAGAAGATATTTTGGTTAAGGTTAACAAATCCATCTTTTGTTTTGATTTTGTAGTTTTAGATATGGAGAATGTTTTAGAAGTTTCCTTGATCTTAAACATCCTTTCCTAGCTAGTGCTAAAGCTATGGTAGAAGTGTATGATGGAAAATTAATTATAAGGGTAAGGCACAAGGATGTAGCTTTTAAGATATTGAAAGTCATGAGACCTCCCTTTGATAAACATGAAACTTGTTTAAATGTAAATGATATTGAAATTTATCATATTATGTAAGAATTAATCGTAAAATATACATTGAAGTCTTGTATCATGCAAGGAGAAGAAAGGAAATCGATATCCTCATAGTGTATGTCACATATTTAAAAGCTAATGAGCCCATAAGTTAAGAAGAACTTTGAGTGGAATGAGAGATCGAAGAAGAGTATAATCAAACCTTTATTTAAGGACCCACTAAGGTGAAAAGCTTGAGTAAGAAATCCAGTTAAAACAATCACAAAGAAGTATTTATTGGGAGACAACTCTAGTGAAGAGCTTAAGTAAGAAGTCCAATTCAAAGAATTATAAAGAAGAACTTATTGGGACTCAATCAATAATTTAGCTATTTTTATTTAATTTGGTAGCTTTTAGTATCTTTAACATTAGTTTTATCATGTTTTTGTTTGGTGTAGGTTTTGTTGCATGTGTTTTAAGCTAAAAGTAGTTTAAATTCATGGACATAAATATGTTTTGGTGTTCTTTCATTATTGGATCAAGGCTATCTTACATGGGATGAGATTTGGTTAAATTTTGTACCCTATAAAAGCAACACAATATCCAAATTGATACATGATTTTCCATATGTTACAAAACATCCTTATATGTTTCTCCAAAAAGTGAGCTAGTAGTTGAGGAACCATAGTAAAAGACTAAAGATTATTGATAGTATGGGACAAGGCTGACATTATATTATTATTAGAAAATTACTGATTATCTTAATTTCCTTTTTCCTTATTTTTAGTTTTTAAATTCTTATATGTCATGTACATTAGGGAAAATTTACAAATAAAGTATGGGAAAAGAACTAATTATTTATGCTCATCAATTTTGTTATAATTAGCTTAATAAGGAACAATTTTAAGAAAAAATTTAACTTCCAAAGAATATTGATTGAGATCATCATTATAATTTTAATTGTTATCGTGAATTAATTTGTTTAGGTAAATGACTATAAGAATTAAGAACTAGGTTAGTTTTAATTTGCTTCATTAATTTTGAAAATGGATATTTAATTTGTACTATGATGCTTTTATATAATTTGGACAAACAATTGAGTTAGAAGCTAATTCTTCTTAAGTATTTTTAACATCCCACTAAGAAAAAGGAAAAAAGTGTTCGAATAAGTGAGCATTAAATAATTCACTTAGTTCGACTCAAAACAAGTAAAAATATTGATGTTAAATAGTGGTACTAATAGCAAATTAAAACAATGACCTAATTGAGTAACTAAGAGTATTGATGACAAAGTGTATACTCTTACATTAAAAGTTTAGATAAATTTTATTTTATGCGTGTAATTGAATTTTATATAGTGAGTTAAAGTTTAAATAATTGTGGAGTTAAATTGAATTGATTTATAGCTTGATACAAGTAGTTAAATGTTTAACAATTTAATGAACATTGCAACAGAATGAATAATAGAGAGTCTTAATTTATCTAATTGATTTTAGCCAATTAATTCATAGAAATGCAACCTATTTAAGTTAACAGTGATGAAATTTTTTTCAAGGACAAGAAAATGCTTAAGAGTAGGGGAATTTTAAAAGTTCTTATTAGATTATTTTCCTAGCATGATTTTCAGAGCATTTTGTTTGTATTTTGATGGTTTTTATAAGATTTAGTACTCAATGTAGCTTATATTTTGTTTATAAGCCTTATTTTTAGCTCTCCAAATTTTTTTTTGAGCAAGTTGGAGCCAAGCTAGATAAGTTTTGGCATATAGGATGAAAATAGACTTATGTTTAGAACATGGGATAATTATAGACCTATATTTTACCTTATGTTGGGTACTACACTTTTTTTTCTTTGAGAGTTTTCCACATAAAGAATATAGCCCAAAGACAGACTTATTGTAAAATCTCATAGGCCAAATTGATGACCCATATACTATAAACTATCAAAAGTTTAACTATGTTATTATTTAGGGTATTACTAGTACTGTCTTGAAAATGTTAAGGTATAACATGATATCATAAATGACAGTAGGAACTAATTTAGACCTTCTAAGAAACTTTAAAGGAAAATTCATGCCTTTTTGCCTTTCTTTTAATTCAAATTTTCATTTTGTTAAATTATATAATAAAAATATAATTAGTGCTATTTGAAGTCATATGGGATTGATACTCATAATCACTAAAGTATGCTATAAGAATAATAGATACACTTAACTAGTTATAGATTGAATTCCTCAATTTTAAAATGTAATGCTCATTTCTCCTTACCTCAAAATTTTTAGGTTTTTGCATATATACTTCCTTTACTAAATAACCATTCATTTTTTATGACTCACCCTACAGATAATCAAGAAGCTTTGATCTCTCCATCATACTTCTCACCATATTCTTAAGTTCTCAATTTGGTATCTTTACTACTCTAATCTATTTAGATGTACTTGATATGGTCTATTGTACAACTTTGTCACAACCTCTAGAATCTTAGTAAAAGGTTCTATCTATTAACCTAAATCTTCATGTCTATTATAGTTCTCTCCTGTAGCGCCCCCTTACCGCAAGATACACACCAGGACACCCGAAGTTCATTCTAGTACATATCTTATGATAAGGGCGAGCTACGTTCGATCACTACGTTCACTTCATATGGCATCATATCATTATTTACTTATAAAGCATCATAAGAAAATCACAATATTTTTAAAACCAACTTTTCCTCTTTTCATTTCTTAAAATCGAAAGTCTACATTGTGTCTTTCAACTTTTACTACATGCACATCAAAAAAACCTAGTACAAAAGTACTACTTGAAAGAGGAAAATATATCAAATCTATCTAAGCGATCCAAAAATCCCAACTGATTGACCTTTGAGCCATAACTTCGCTTGCCAAATCACAATCTACATGCCATTAGAGCCTCTCAGTAGCTAGAGCCGTCTCTCGGTCCTGAAAAGACATCGTTGCAATTTTGGTGAGTTTTGCGAACTTAATAAGGTAACCATCAAGTCATATAACATTTATTTCACAATTTTGCACTTTACACGAGTAACACATTTTCACTTAAGCATAAGCAAATTTTGTATTTCACTCGATCAAACATACTTAACAAGATGCATATGAAATGCTCATGAGACACTTTTTCAATTATTATGTTGTTGTGACCGAGTGCCTAAAATGTCCCATATAGGGCTCTTTAAACGTTGAGCCTAAGGCTCTGAATCACTTCTGAGCTCGAGGCTCAGTTTCATTCGTTGAGCTTTAAGCTCTAATCGGTGGCTACTATGGTCACAACTGCCGTTATCTGATTATGCATTCATGAATAGAATGCATGTCTCCCCACACTTAGACGATGCTTGTCCTCAAGCATAAAAGAGAACCAAGACACAATGAAAAACCACTCCACTAAATGAAACATGCACAGAGGTAATGTAAACTAGGAATGAGAGCGCAATCTTGTCCCAATGTCAACGAAATGTCAAA
>JANZXV010000211.1:28224542-28235096 GCA_027576455.1 Erythroxylum roigii | reverse complement strand
ACAATCTCACAATACAAACATAAGTCGAGTTGTGTCACTATACAAGTCGAGTTATGGGTATCGTGACTGCATAAGTCAAGTTACATCATGTACAAGTCGAATTACACTAACACCTAGTGTACTCACCCCCCTTCGCTTTCCAACTATGCAGGTTAATTTAGTGAGTTTTAAGCCCTAAGTGGATTGTGTGATCTTTTGACATTTTCGGCGTATTACCACACGTGGGTAGTTTCTTATTTTGCACTTTTGTTGTCTAGTGGCTCATGAACTGTATTTTTGTAGATACGCTTTATGATTCTATAAGCTAACTTTTGATTGCCTTGTGTTTTGTAAAAGATTTTATATATGAACTTTGATACTGTTGTTGAGATTGCCTAGAGTTGAGATTGCCTTGAGTAGACTAGAGAGTCCTAGAGTTGTGGTTAGATGTAAATATATAGTGTGTTTGAAATCGTTTGTAGGTTTTGAGATTTTAAAACTATAGCCGTTATGCTACCCAAATTTTTCAAAAAAAAGAAAAGAATTGATATTCAGTTAGCCTTGCATAGTCGGATTAAGAATACCGTTAGTGTCCTTAGCCTGGTTATGCGGCGATTGTCATGAGTCCAATGTGGTACCGGGTCGTGACGACATTAGTGCAGCTCCCCCATCAATGATCAACCTACAAATCTTCTCATTCATTAGGCATCTAGAATGAAAAATATTTTTCCTTTTACTTAATTTCATCTTCCTTCACTTGAGCATTCAAAACACACCTAGTAACAAGTAATTCACTCCTAAGTTCATCCTCAACTTCCACATTAGAACAATCCTCCAACTCAGGCATGAAAGCCAAATCATCTTCTTCCTCCACAAACATTGTTTTCTTGTTTGGGCATTGAGAAGCAATATGACCAACACTAAGACATTTAAAGCATTTAATAGTCCTATGCTTTTCAGAATTAGAACTATTAGATTTAAAAGTACCTTTTAGATCTGCCTTGTTCTTCTCTTCCTTTGGCTTGTCTTTGGTCTTCTCATCCTTCTTGGACTATTTGGAGTTCCAATTTGTAGTAACGTTTGGGTAAGCTTTTGTACTTGAGTTGCCTCTCCACCTTTATGGCCATATTTACCATCTCCTCTAACTCCACATAATGGTGCAATTCAATAACATTGGCAATGATTTTGTTCAAACCAGTCAAGAAATGTGCCATGGTGGCTTCTCCTTTTTCTACATTAGCCCTAATCATGGCTATCTCCATCTCCTTATGATACTCTTCTATACTTTTGTTGCCTTGTCTCAAAGTTTGGAGCCTTTGATGGAGCTCCCTATAGAATTAACTAGGCACAAACCTCTTCTTTATGACCCTCTTCATTTTGGCTCAAGTATCAATAGGATCCTCTCCATTCCTTCTTCTATTCAAAACAAGTTGATCCCACCAAATAAGTGCACAATCATGAAATTCCACAGTAGCTAGCTTCATCTTCTTCTCCTCTGAATAGTAATGACATTCAAAAATCATGTCCACCTTTCTTTCCCATTATAAGTAAGCTTCTGGATCATTCTTACCTTGGAAAGATGGTATTTTCATCTTGATACTACCCAAGTTTCTATCCACACGCTCAACCCTGTCTTCTTCCCTTGCATTGTCTCGGCCTTTATGGCCTCTTCCTCTTCCTCTATCATTTTGTTCCCCTCTTCCACCAATTCTGACCCCATGCCACTCTTCTTCATATTCCCCATCATCATTTTCATCTTCATACTCATAGCGCACAGGAGTTGGCCCCCTAGCGTTTTGCCTCCTTGTTGCACCATTAGTTAAAGCCTCTCTTTGTAAATTCCTAATGGCTTGGTATTGTCTATCAAATTTATCATTGACATCCCTAAACAAGTTCTCAATCCTTTGGAATTGTTGTTGCATAGCCTCCAAAGAAAAGAATGTGTTTTGATCAATCTCACTATTCTTTTCATCCTTGTCACTATCTTTATTATCCTTTGAATTGGTCATAACGTAAAACCTGAAAAAACACGTTAGAACAACTCCTCACACACTCTCTCACGTGTTTCTCTCTAAATCAGAATGGATACCCTCATGTTTCACTCAAGAAGATGGGTTTTACCCTCAGAGGAGCTTATACACTCTTGCTTTTTACCACTCTAGATTCTAGCACAATTTTACTTGTCCAGATCAATCACTGCCAACCAAATAAGCACAACAATAACTTAATTCAAAAGGAAAAACAAAGGATACCTAAAGAAAGGAAGAAAAACACAAAACTAGATGCAATTTAATGTAAAGACAACAAGAAAGATGAAAATAAACACATACTAGATGGAGAAAACTTATGTGAGTGACTTTTGGTGCCAATTGAGCAAATATGCAACAAGATTACTGAATTCAAGTGTAATGGAAACAAAAATGGACAGTCAACAATAAAAACAACCAAAGAGTGCAAGAAAAGATAAAACTAGGAATTAAACTCAACCCTAAACCCAAATTGACAAGAACGTTCAAATTTGCCCCAATAACTCAAGAATTGAGAGATAGGTAATTATATCCAAGACATATGTTTTGAGAGTAAGAAAAATAAATCTTGAAACTTCTTGCTGCAAGAAAGCAAGTCTTGATGAATTTCTTCAATGAAGGATGTGTCCTTGTAGAATCTTGAATAATAAAGAAATGAAATTAAAGAATTCTTGATTTGATAAAGTGAACCTTGAATTATAAAGATGAATCTTGATGTAAGAATTGGTAATCTTAATGCATCTTACGAGCAAATCAACTCAAATACACAATGATTCACAATCTGGATGAATTCTTGATCAATCTTGATTTTTTTTCGAATTTGAATGATGAACTAACTATAATAATCAAGAACAAACAAAAAATTAAAGATAAAGATTGAATTTAAAACCTAGGCTCTGATACCAAAGATGATATGGCAACAATCTAGAGTCAATGTCTAGATCACCTCTGTTTTAATGATTGTTCCTAAACCTAAATTCAATAAATCTAACAAGAGCCTTCACCCCCAAAAACAACAAGGAATTGGTAACAAAGAGTATAAAGATTGCAAGAATTGAATTAGCACCACAAGTTAGAACTTACTTGATAAGTTGAATCAATCCTTAAGGTAAAACAAGTAAGAATCTGAATTCTCTCTTGAAGAATACTTTCCAATTTTTTATTAACATCTAATAAGAAGTTCACGCATAAAGCAAGGGTTTAAATACCCTTGTGCAATACAAACCCTAACGAAATAACCTAAAAGCCCTAAAGAAAGCCCAAAGGATCAAGAAGGTTTTCGTGAAACAAATTTTCCTAAGAACAAATCCCACATGGATTTGGGCTTCAAAACTAATTAAAATTGACTAATCTTAGACCAATTAGGATAAGGAAACAAGAAAATTAGAAGGCTAACTTAAGAGGAGTGGATTGGGTTTTTTTAACAAGGCCCACACGCTTGTTCCTTAAAATAAAACATGCACATGACCTTTTCTAATGAGGCACATGCACACTTAACACAAATCAGCCCATGACAAAGCTCAAAAGAAGTCCACACGCCCTTTACAAGATAAAATAAGCCCAAGCCCATTGATTAGATTTGTGCTTGTGAAAATTGGCTAAGTGTTAATCATCTTAGTTTGATGCCTCCAATGTGTATACATACTTAGGCGTCTCCCTAAACTCTTCCCCAAGCTTGATCAACAAAACTTCTTGAAGTTCTTGTGAAACAAAAGCTTGTGCATAAATATAAAATTATTCCTTAAGCTTGTTGGAGTGTGACCTTGTAATTTGACCCATTGGCATCCTTAAGTCTCCATTGCCTTGGTGAGTTGCATCACATGCCTTCTTTGATGTGGATTCACTAGCTATTTTTCCAAACATTTCGTCTAAACCTTGATGGATGATAGTATGTACACTTTGATCTTTCTTCCTTTACTTCTTCGAGGCTTCTTCTTGACTTGAGTCAAGTTTTCCTTATCTTAAGGCTCTACGTATTGAGTCAAGTTTTCCTTATCTTGAGGCTCTACGTAATCTTTATTGACTACATCCCATATGTCTTATGAACCTAGAATTACCATCATCCTAAGTTCCTAATTCTCATAACTGAGTTTGGCAAGTTATGGATAGTGGAAAGATATAAAGGCTCCTTTGATATCATTAATTAATACCATTTTATTGGAAAAATTAAGTACTCACAAATACTTGCACAGTCACATAAATAATAAAACAAGAGTATTATTGTAATAAAAGTTTTTCGTTCCTCTGTTATCATAAAATGAAACATTAATTGACTATTTATAGTGCCAATACATGATTATATACTAACCAACTTAAAATCACTTAATACTAAAATACAAAGAGGAAAACATTTCTAATGACATAATAATTTTCCTTTATTTTACTATAAATCTCTCTAAATAACTATTCCTTTAAAATTGCTGCAAAATTCCAAAATTTAAGTTTATTTCTAAGAGTGATAACATTTTGCTATCAAGTTTATTCGAAACTAATCTGAACATTCTATCAAATTTGGTTTTATCGGAGAAAGCATAACTAATAAATAAGTTGCCTGCTCGAAGTAAGCATTTTACGTGGATAATTTGGAAACTATATATGTTTATTGAAATATTGTTTAGTTACCCTTCTGACACGATGCTTTTTGGAAACAAATTGTCTGTCAATGCATACGCTTGGATAAATAAACCAGTTATAGCTAGGGTTGATTATGGATCCATTATATAAATAGACAAATAAAAGGTTCAGTCGTAAGAGACACACACATATATATATTGAAATTGCTTGTAAAGATACAGTCAAAATAAGAGCAAAGCAATAAGTTGCAGAAGCAATACAATGCTTAACTCTCGTTGACGACCTATTTATTGTTTTACTACAACGTAGCATGGGTAGTCAATGCCTGCTTTATTCATATGGGCTACAGGGTCAATGGCATGCACATGTATGCCAATCAACGAGCCAAAACTAGTCTAGCGGGCAATAAGATAGAACATAAGAAGGAAACGTGTACAGGACATATATATATATGTCCGATCGATCAGTCAGATTCAAAGGCATGCATATCCTGGTGGGTAAGGGATATGACAATTGCCCAGAACAGCCTTAACAGCAGCATCAACAGAAATTCCGAGCACGCCTAGGAGACCAGTTTTGGCACAAGTGCAAAGACAAGAAGGTACATCAACATTGAGATTAGCGTTAAGATAGACGCAGCAACCACTGGTAAGTGCGTTAGGATAACCAGAGACTGTCAGAGGTGCACATTGAACGAAGACTGAGAGGTCAACAAGAGCGCATGCAGCATCTGTCGACACCGCAAAGCTACTGATGAGAAGGACTGAGAGGAGAAGGGCAGTTGATTTGGTTAGAGCTCCTGAGGCCATTTCGTGATAGCTCTATTAGCAACTAGATTTGTTTTGATAAATGTGATAAGCTAGCTGTTTAGTTGCTTGAGAGCGGTGACGGAAATGGTAAGTGGCTAAGGCTTTTATAGGGGAGATTGAGCAGCCACTTGGACTTTAAAATTTCTTTAATTTAAGTAAGCACGTTAACATGCACAACATTTCAACGCAGACTAAATTATTTAAAAGGATTTTCTGTTGCCTACATTTCCTTCTCTCGCATGAAAACCGGGACGTACGTCTTTTTTTCAATAAAGGAAGGCGCTTAGTCTTCCTTTATCTTACATTAAATATCTTTCGTTTTACCATTGGTGATTTTATGTTCGCTGACTTTAAATTAGGTTAAATGATGATAAGGAAGAGCTCGTCGAGTCACTTGAATGGAGTAGTCATAACTAATAAAGGTCGGGAAGGGCAAAGGCAACAAGTGTGCTCTTATGAGTTAATAACACCAATAGGTTTAAATAAGAAACAAATAAATAATTAACAAGAAGACCTTTACCAAAATATGGTCAATTAAATACGCTTATATCTTCAAAAGTTAACAAACGTTGACCAATAACTTCCTTAATGAAATACTAGAGTTTATATATATAACATGTCAACATAAGTATAATTATATATAAACTTTAGTTGATAAAATTCTATGTAATATACTTCTCACTAAATGTAATTCTAACAAATTTTAGAATTCTTCATAATTTGAAAATTGTCAATAATGCATTTTCAGATAAGATTGTCCGTTAGAACACAGTCTGAGAGATAGTCGTCTCTCAAGTTGTATATCTTGTAGTTTTCTTTTAAAACATGAACCTGGATTCTAATATGCTTGTATCTTAAGTTGTTTATCTTTATGCTTTTCCATGTTTATGGACAAAGCATGTCTTTTTATGAAAATACCTCCGCTATGCCAAGACACCTATATCTAACCTATGTGTGCGCTTCTAATTTTCAAATAAGAACATGCTCTAACTCACAATCATTTATTAGACAGTTTTCACCAAATAAATTCTAAGAAATACTTGCATTCTTTTAGTAAACATTCCAAAATTGCACTCGTGTATATGATCCATCTTGGAGAATATACCATGTTCAATTAACATACTTCTAAGAAATGCCTTTAATATTGCACATCCTTGTATGTAAGCCATAAATAACAATTTCTACCTAGACAAATATACTTTACATAAGTTGGATTGCATCTATGCCCACATCTTGATACATTAATTAAGTTTAGATAGTGTTTGTTGTAACAACTAACTTCTTCAATATATCAATTTCATTTTTGAAACGTGATCCTTTTCGAACAAGATCTTTCTAGAAGCACTTAACTCTGTAACCTTGTTAAACTTTACATCATTTACTATATTATACCATTCATTTATTTTTCTCCTAATTGACCTTAATTCGTTGAAAGATAGTTGAATCCCGATTATTAATGGTAAGAGTATACACGATTTAGAATTTTACTTTGACGAGCTACCTTTCCCCTATTTTTTCCTATAACCATGATTTTCTCTCATATACAACCCTTTAACTTGAGATCTTTCATCGATGTTAAGCCTATCTTGGTCGTGAGCCAAAAATATAGTAGTGATATCCTCCTCGCCACCTCTCTTATGTAAAGTGAGTGTTGATGAAGAATACAAATAATTTATATATATACACTATACGTAAACTCTAGTTGGTACAATGCTATATAACTTTCCCTTTATAAAGCCCAACCTTATTTAAACATAATTTTAATAAATCTTAAAATTGTTTTTGATTTTGAAATCCATAAAAAATGTATTTTCAAATAAGGATATTTATTGCAAACATGGTCTTGTCCCAAACCATGTATCTCACTATTTCTTTCCAAAATATAAATATGGACTCTAACAAACTACTATCTCAAACCATATATCTTCTACTTTGCTATACATATGGACATGGGGTCAGACATACCTACATTTTAGGTCATGTTTTTCTTTAGAAAAATCTTCATTATACTAACCCAATTGTGTTCTATCTCACGTCTTCACATCTAATTTTTTAATAAGAACATGTTCTGCTACATGATTACGTGTTTTATTGTCCCAAAGATTTCCAAAAGACACATGTATTCTTTCATAAATACCTCAATATTGTAGTTGTTTATATGAGTTATACATAACAATCTCTACCTTGGTGAATATACTATGTTTAGCCAACACACTCTAAAAAATGTCTATAAAATTGTACATTCATGTATATAAGATATATCTAGTAGGTTGGTTTCCTTGATATGTGGGTAAAGAAGCCCCTCAGAAAGGCACTACTTGGACTCTAACCACAAGCTTTCAAGACTTGGAAGACAATAAGATCAAAATTACCAATAGTGAGGAAGTGGAAAAAAAGCAATGTTAATGAGGCTAATAATATGGAACAGGATGGCATTTGTAGTTCAAAGATCAATAAAAGATAGATAGTATCCAGATTCATTTGAAGATACCTTAAAACCTAAAGAATATCAGTGATGCCAACTCAAGAGATAAGATCAATAACATAGTTTGCCTGTGACAGATATTATCTATAGTCATTTGAGGATATCTTAAAATCTAAACAATAACATAGATTACCCAATTATTTCATCTCAAATTACTAATAGAGAAAAGACTTAAGGGCAGAAATACCTTATATTTCATTACCAGTTGTTATCATATCATTCATATAGAGAAGGAGAAGAGTATAACCCTGATCTGTTTTATGAAGAAATAAGGCATGATCATAAGAGCTTGACTTGAAACAAAGCTATTCAATGGTGGAACTAAATTTTACAAATCAAGTTTAAGGAGCTTATTTAATCCATATAATGCTTTGTAGAAATAATAAACCGTATTGGGAGGATGATGATCATAACTCGAAGGAGGTTACAATGTATACTCTTTTATGAGATCTCCATTAAGGACAACATTTTTAACATCCATTTGGAATAGCTGTTATCGTTTGCTAGCAGCAATAGCAATAAGACTTCGTATTGAAGTCAATCAAGCTATGCCTCCTCATTATCAATGCCATATTCTTGAGTGAATCCTTTAGGGAAAAGGTGAGCTTTGTATCTTTTCACAGATCCATTCACTCGAGTCTTGATTTTATAGACTCATTTATAACCAACAATTGACTTATCTGGAGATAAGTCAACCAAGTTCCAAGTATTTGTGTAAGTAAGAGCCTATATTTCTTCCGTCATTAGTTGCTACCATAAAAGGTCAAAACTTGCCTGACAATAGGAACGAGGTTCATAAAGGGAGACAATAGTGGAATAAACATAAAAATCACAAAGGTGGACTAAAAGTTAACTTACACATTTTATACGATGAAGTATTAGTGGTGGAGGGAGGTTGTCAGATAAGCGATGGTCAGGTGGTGAATTTAATGGATCCACAGTTAGAGAAAATGTAGTGGGATCACATGTAGGTGGAGTTAGATTGCAAGAACTACTAAAAAAATAGTAGAAGAAATGTTAGGAAAAACAAATATAGTAGCATTATAAAAGAACTGACATGGGGATCATTGACTTAAAATTTTGAGAGAGTCAAAAACATTTTATGTTCCCAGAAAGTTATATGATAGGAGATATGAAGTCTTTATGAAAAGGGATCCTAACATTTGTACCCTTTGTCTTCTATATCATATCCTTAAACATAACATAGTAATGTTCGTGGTTCTAGTTTGGTGTACTCATGAGGTTATAAAAGAACAAAACAAGCATAACCAAAAACTTTAAGAGCTTGATACTCAAGCTTACTATTAAATAAACATTCATATGGAGAAATGTTATTTATAATAGGAGAAGGGATATGGTTTATAGTGTATATAGTAGTAAGAGATACTTAAAGCTTTATGTTCAAGAAGAAGATATAAAGAGGGCTCAAACAGTATCAAGGACATATCTAGATTTTCGTTTATTACATGTCTATTTTATTGAGAGGTACCTAGAAAAGACCTTTGGATAATAGTATCTTATTAGACAAGAAATTGGGTGAAATTTGTATCTTTGTATTCCATGGTATTATCATAGTTAAGTACTTTAATTTTACAAGAAAACTGAGTCTGAATCATATTAGCAAAGAGAGAGTAAAAAAAGAATAATTTAGACCAATGTTTGAGATAGATCCATGTATAACAAGAAAAATCATTAACAAAGATCACATTGTATCATAAATCACCCATAGTATAATGAGCAGAATGACCCTAAATATCATAATAACTATTTTAAAAGGGCTTAAGGAAATATAATTATTAAGAGAAAAATGTAAGGTATGACTTTTAAAAACTTGATATGAAACATAATCATAGTTTTCATTTTTAACAGGGCCTAAAAAACCACTAGAAATTAAATATCTTAATCTAGTAGAAGAAATACGACCATGACAAGAATGCCAAAAATGATATGTAACATCTCCAACAATAATTTTTGACAGTAGATGTAAGGAAGTAAGCTAAAAAAGTCACCCAATTTTATGCTCTGTCCTAAAGGTCTCACCTATCTACGGATCCTGAACAGTACAACCACAATTTGAAAAGATAACTCAATACGAAATTCACATAAATGACCAACAAAAATGAGATTTAAGGACATTCTGGGGACGAGAAAAGTAGTAGATAAGGCTAATTTAGGTGTTTCAGTAGCATCTATATTTTGAACATGCATAGTGGAATTGTGAACAACACGAGCAATGTGTGGGATAGATGGTGTTTGTAGAGATTGAAAAATAGAAGAATTAGAATTCATATAAATACAATAGGTAGAATTAAAGTACTATGAGCATGTGGTGCCTATTGTGACGTATAAGGTAGATGAAGAGACAATACTAAACTTGGTTGAAGTTGTTGCAGAAGAGGATGATCTTTTAAAGAGCATTTAGGAGAAGTACTCTTTATAGGACCCTTTGTAACAACAACAGTAGCAGTAAGGAGGTTAAGAGGGCCTGGATGAATTACTTTGTAAAGAATTTTGTCGAAGTCGTTTATGCACTTAACAATGTGATGGTCATACTTTTTACAGTAGTTGTACGTGTTGGATCGGAAAAAGAAAACATGCCTTAGTTGGAGAAACGGTAGATTTCAAAACTTTTTAAGAAATCATTTTGCAGCGGAAGCAATATATCCAAATCAACATGCTA
>JANZXV010000211.1:28188404-28199435 GCA_027576455.1 Erythroxylum roigii | reverse complement strand
TATTAGAGATCATACATACAGACATTTGTAGTCCAGAAATGGACTTGTATGGTCAGAAATACTTCATCTCATTTATAAATGATTACTCGCGATATATGTATCTCTATTTGCTTTATAACAAGAATGAAGCATTAGATGCCTTTAAAGTATTTAAAACGGAAGTAGAGAAACAATGTGGTAAGCAAATATGGAATGTGAGATAAATAGAGGTAGAGAATTTTATGGTAGATACACTGAGGGTGGATAAGCACCTGGTCCATTTGCGAAGTTTCTTCAAGAGCATGGGATAATAGCTCAATACATCATGCCTGGGTCTCCAAACCAAAATGGTGTAGCAAAAAGAAAAAACCGAACATTATTCGACATGGTGTGGAGTATGCTTAGCAGCTTTAAACTTCCTAAATCCTTGTGGACTGAAGCTCTTAAGATGGCAGTGTATATATTAAATTGAGTTCCAACCAAGGTTGTTTCTAAAACACCGTTTGAGTTATGAAAAGGTTGGAAACTGAGTTTGTGATATATACGCATTTAGGGATGCCCTACTGAAGTAAGAGTTTATAATCCACAAGAAAAGAAACTAGATCCAAAGACTATAAGTGGGTATTTCATTGGATATGCTAAAAGGTTCAAAGGGTACAAATTTTATTGTCCATCTCATAGTACTAGGTTTGTGGAATCAAGAAATGCAAAGTTTCTTGAGAATGACTTGATTAGTGGGAGTTATCAATCTCGAGACTTAGTTCTTAAGAAGGATCATTGTGAATTACAAATTGTAGCGCCCTAATACCCCCTGGGAGGATATTGAGAGCGCCACACAAAATAGAGCATACTGAATACGAAACATTTCGTGAAAGCATAACATTCAAAATTAAACATTCCAAAGACAGGAAACACTTTATACATGCATTTCCAGAATCTCAACGAACATACATTACATATGTCAGAAACTAGCATGAAATAAGGTTATTGCAACCTGTTAAACAAAAATCCAAAGTCATATACAAGCCTAAAGCAAACTCAAAATACATTATGAGCAACACAAAACTCAGACTCCTTTGGCTATTACGGTTGACTTGTCTCAATCCTTAAATCTTTCTCTCTGAACCTACACGGGGCAAATCCACTGTGCTAAGCGTATAGCTTAGTGAGTAATAACTTAACTATGTGTAACAACAATTACTACTGAAACATGTTATAACATAAGCATCTCAAACATAATAAATTTCAATAACAAAACTGAACTTACTGAATACATAACAGATTAAAAGAATAAGGTGTTAACCCATCAGATCAAAATTTCGGATTTACTTCATATCAAGACTTATTATAGATCAAAATACAAAACGAATCAGGTTGAAAATCCATAAAAAGTAGTGGGTAACGAGACTTATACAGGAGATACCATAAATGGCATCATATATCAGGAGACACTTAAGTCTCGATATAGGAGATACCGAAGTGTCAATACAGGAGACACCGAAGTGTCACAGAAGAGTGCGAAGTCCCGACACCGAAGTGTCCAGAAGCAGCTGCAGACCTTTCTAGGCATGCCTATTTACCCACGGCTAGGACTTAACAGTTTGAAAACCCAACAAATTCACTTCATGAACAACATAATTAGCAAATCATTGGCTTCAAAGTCAAATATTCAAACATATCAATATGACAGTTTTACAAATCATTCAATGGATCAAAATCAATAGCAATAGCATTTAATACAAACAGCTATCACTATTATGCACAATTATGAATTCAGTTATACACATTCATGTATACTGAGTATGTATGATGCATGTTTATGACAAATTCTAGGTTTCTTATCCTTAATCTTATCACATCATCGATCATGTGAAACAATACTCAATCCTTTAATCCAGATTTATTTCACAATCCCCTTCAGGTCCACTTTGCTCAATCATTCTCATTAGGAAAGTTAGGTAATTAGGTAATACTTCCTTCCAAAAATTTTCCCTCTTTGTCTTAGGTTTCCAATGATACCAAGTTCATCCAATTTGGTTTAGTATACTGAAAGTTATACTCAAAATATTGTAGACTATTCTTAAGCTTCAGTAGAATTCTTATCTCAACTTCCAATCAGATTCTAAAATTCTTAGAGGTAGAATTAAAATTCAATCTCTTCATACAATTTGTATTCCTATTTCTCTAGTCTAATTTAAATCAAGAATCATCCCATTATGAGGTCCACAGATCATGATATAAGCAAAATGATGAGGCATGTTCGGTAAAAATCATCCCAGTTATCATACTTCAGCACAGTCACATTTTCATCTTAAATTCATCAACCAATCCACTTAAGAAAGCTATGATTTTTGGTGGAGATGTAGATCAATATCGTATGAATCTATTGGTCTAAGAATCAAATTATTGGAGGTTGGAAGACAAAGTTATGCTCAAAAGAATCAAGGTTGTTCAGGTGAGTCAACAATCCCTCGGATGCACCATCGTGCTAACTCTTAAGAAAAATAGCAAAGTAACCATCGTGCTTAAGCACGAGGGTGAACTTGCAACATACCCAACAAAAGTCACCGTCGTGCTTAAGTACGAGGGTGAACTTCCAAGTTTCTTCATCAAAGTCACCGTCGTGCTTATGTACAAGGGTGAACTTTCCAACTTAACCAGCAAAATCACCGTTGTGAACTTTCAACTTTTTCAGAAAAGTTGCACGATAGTGCATTCCATCTTCTTCCTCCTTCACTGAACCACTCTGTCATTTTTTTCAACCCTTCATCACACACACTTGCACACTTACATGCACCACTTTGTTTCACTCCCATATCATCTCAATTCATTCCAAACACAATTCAAAACCAAGTTTGTAATCAAACACTAAAAATCGATTCCTTTCACAAGCTTTCTCTCACTACTGCGTATTTTCCATTCTCATTTTTTCCTTTATGCTTTCACTTCATTTAACCCAATTGGCACTCCAATCTATCCTCATTTTAGCTCAACAATACAAAACAAAACAAAGATCTAAGGTTCATATCCAATATCAAAAATTTGATTCTCATTCATGTATAATTCTATTTTTCTGCATCTGTTCCATTTCTGACACTATTCACTTCACTAATTTCAAATTTAACCCATTCTGAACACCACCGGAGCTACCCATCTTACACACCTCATGCACAAATTTCATTTTCAATCATTCAAACGTCATCCAACTCATTTGATTCATTTCCATGAACACTCAAATACCCACGCAAATCCAATGAGAAACAAAACATATATTCACTGTGTTTCATGAAAACATCACTTACACCGACACTACTTAACTTATATAACTTATGCATATGTTTATTTCCAGCACGTAAAACCTTATCACATCATCAAAAATCATTCACAGAACTTAGAAACTTAAAACTTTATTGATCTGATTCTTCAAACAATTTCCAGCTATGAGAGAGAAGAGTGGGGTTTTCGGAGGATGGAGGAAGAAAACAACAAGAATAGGTAGAAACAAACACTGGCTGGGTTGAAATGTTTGCATGCAGAGAATAACACTAATGTAAGAATCAAGACCAGTATTTCAGTGACGAGGGTTTAGTGATTTCTCAAGAACACTAGATAATCCGAAGAACAACAAAAGTTACAGTGTTCTCAACTTAACCACGTATCTTCTTTGCATGTAATACACATGCCACCAATTAAATTTGACATATGTCTCACTACCATTAGTTCATTTCCAACATTTCCTTGTCCAAATTATCCCAATTTAGAAATTCTTAAAATTTGCCAAAAATTTTGAAACAATACCAATAGTCCCCAAATGAGTTTTCCGCAATTTAATCACATTTATCAATCCATTTTACCCAAAAAAAGTCATAAATGCATGTACAAAAATTTTTATGTATCAAAAATACATATGCACTTATTAGCGAAAACTCAATTATGCAAAGCATAAAGTACACTGAAATTTCTCAATTTTCTAACCCCTAACTTAGGGTGTTACACAAACTCCTACTTTAAGAAACAGATTGATTGTCATTCATAGCATCCCTCAAAGTCAAATGGGAGATGAACAACCAATCATTGAAGTTCCACAAGCTGCTAATGAGAATCTAGTAGATCCGATTGTTCAGCAATCACCACAGGTTGTTGAGCAACAAGTTGTACAAGCTCCTCCTTAGGAGGGCGCTATTACAATATTAAGAAGATCAACTAGAGATAGGAAATCAGCAATACCTAGTGATTACATTGTGTATTTACAAGAAGCTGACTATAACATTGGAGTCGAAAATGACCTTGAAATGTTTTCACAAGCCATAAGTTACAATGAATCTCAATTGTAGTACAATGCTATAGTAGATGAGATGAATTCTATGACATCTAACAAAGTCTAGGATCTTGTCAGTTTGCCTAATGGTGCAAAGGCCATTGGATGTAAATGGGTCTTTAAGACAAAAAAGGACTTATTAGGCAACGTTGAAAGATATAAAGCTAAACTTGTTGCCAAAGGATTTACTCAACAAGAAGGAATCGATTACACAGAGACCTTTTCTCCTATATCTAAAAAGGATTCCTTATAAGTGATTATGGCATTGGTTGCCCATTTTGATCTGGAACTACATCAAATAGATGTGAAAACAACGTTCCTAAATGGAGACCTAGAGGAAGAAGTTTATATGAAACAACTGGAAGGATTTTCCTCTAGTGATGGTGAGCATTTGGAGTGTAAGCTTAAGAAATCTATATATGAATTGAAACAAGCCTCCTGTCAATGGTATTTGAAATTCCGTGATATCATCTCTTCATATGGTTTTGTAGAAAATATCATGGATCAATGCATATATCTGAAAGTTAGTGGGAGTAAAATTTGTTTCCTTGTTCTATATGTGGATGATATTTTACTCACCACAAATGACAAAGGTTTGCTATATAAGGTGAAACAGTTCCTTTCTAAGAATTTTCATATGAAGGATATAGGTGAGGTATCTTATATCATTGGCATTAAGATCCATAGGGACAGATCTCAATGCATTTTAGGTCTATCCCAAGAAACCTATATTAGTAAGGTCTTAGAAAGATTTCAAATGAAAGATTGTTCACCGAGTATAGCACCTATTGTGAAGGGTGATAGGTTCAATTTGAACCAGTGCTTGAAAAATGAAGTTGAAAGGGAACAAATGAAAAATATTCCATATGCTTCTGCAGTAGGGAGCTTAATGTATGCTCAGGTTTGTACAAGACCTGACATTGCATTTGTTGTTGGAATATTGAGAAGATATCAGAGTAACACAGGTATAGATCACTGAAAAACTGCTAAAAAGGTGATGAGGTACTTTCAAGGGACCAAAGATTACATGCTTATGAATAGACGAACTGATAATCTCGAAGTAGTTGGCTACTCGAATTCGGACTTTGCTGGTTATGTTGAATCACGAAAGTCAACATCTAGATATGTATTTATGTTTGGTAGTGGAGCCATATCCTGGAGGAGTTCAAAGCAGACTTTGACTGCTACTTCTACCATGGAGGCTGAGTTCGTTTCTTGTTTTGAGGCTACATCACATGGTGTATGGTTGAAGAGTTTTATATCTGGACTTAGAATTGTGGATTCGATTTCTAAGCCATTAAGAATGTACTGTGACAATTCAGCTGCAGTTTTCTTGGCCAAAAACAACAAGAGTGGTAGTCGAAGTAAACACATCGACATTAAGTATTTGGCCATTAGGGAACGTGTCAACGAGAATAAAGTGATCATTCAACACATTCGCACTGAATTAATGATTGCCGATCCTTTAACAAAAGGCATGCCACCAAAGAGCTTTAAGGATCATGTTGCTAGAATGGGACTTGGTTCCATTCTGTGATTTATGTATGTACTGTTACGAAACTCTTATTAATTAGTTGTTTTTTCTCATTCTAGTGTACACATTTTATTTTTGAGAATTACAACTATTATGGATCCAGAATAAACATAAAGGTTTATTCATTTAGTTATAGTGACATAAGAAATAAAGATGCATCGTGATACATGGAAGATAATACTCACATTTAGAGGACTTATCGCCATGATTCGTGCATTTAGTTTCTTTAATTAAGTGGAGGTTTATGACTTTTATATTACATTTCCGACCCAAGTGGGAGACTGTTATCCGTTCGTTTCATTTCTATGGGTCGTGTTTGTTTCTTTGAAGAGTCATGCCCTTTCACTTGAACCATCATGCCCTTTCGGTTGTTTTGATGGAAGACAACAAGGCATATATAAGGACTGGGTCCCTAGGCTTAACGAGAGAATTTTCTGCATACACCATCATTATGTGTTTTGTTAAAGCTTAGAAGAACCCTCTCATATTGATTCAAGATCTCTCAACATCAATGGCAGGAGGTACGTAATGATATTCCACATTTCCGTTTTATAATAGACATGTATATCGATTATTATCATGTCTAACATTTCAATCTTTGACTTTTCGTTTAAACCCTAGCTTTCAATAAAAAGTTTCGATAGCCCTTTATATTTTAGAGTAAAGATTCTATTATGTAATGTTCCCAATCCAAAAAGAATCTAACTTAAATTTGGAGGAAGCAGATTTGGGATGAGGGTCGTGTGGGGTCGATGATTTTTAGAGAGAAGAAAATGTTTAAAATTTTTAAACTTTTAATTAAGATCTCATTTAGGTCATTTTTTTAACAAAATTAAAGTTATAGTGGACTCCTGTAGTGATTAGATTAGAATGGATAGACAATTATCTAAAAGTATATACTAAAAATTGGAGAAAAAAAAAAGATAATTATTGTAGCATTTTCGTAATATTTGATATTTCCTTAAAAGAAATGGTTCATTCATTGTCATATCTTATTTTTATCCACTATATATAATGGCCTTTACTATTTAGTGTTATATATTTACGTAATAACTAATAATTAATATATTATGTATAATTTTTTAATTAAATTAATTTAAAATAATTTGACAAAGAGTTCTTATAGTAAATAACAAGCATTTTGAATAAGAGAAATAAAGTATATAAATTAAAATTGAATATTAATTAAATAACATAGAGTTTCTTTAATAACTCACGCAGTAGGCATGACCATAAGCCTAAGCCTAGTACATATTAAAAGAGAAAAAGATCCTAACGATTATAATTTTAAAAATCGTAAACTTTATACAAATTTATTTATTTCATTTAAATCTTATTAAACTTATGTGGAAAATTATTTTAGCATAATATGACTTCTTAACCTAATATTGCAACAAAATAAGCCAAAAGTTCATTTTAAACATCAAATTTTAAATTATCAGTATTATGAACATTTAATTATATTGATTATTACATGGATGTTATAAGATATGCTATACTAATGCAATCCAGTCCATATAAGGTTAATCATCCTATTATTATCTAATTTGAATCTTCATGTTTTATTCTTGAAATAACTTTTTATTTTTAATAATTTTTCTAATTTTAAAATTTTCCAACTAATTCTTGTTAGTATCTTTTTAACATAATTCATACAATAATTCGAATCAAAATTTATTATAATAATTTATCTTTCTTTCATTTCATAGATGTCGTATATTTTTATATAGGATATTAATTTTTTCTCTTGGTTGTTTTCATCTGTCTCAGATATATAATTATATGGATATATCTTGTGAAATATAGTTGAGTTATTGTTGTTCTATTATATCAGTCGCCTTCTTCCAGTTCTGTATAGGTGCTTTTGTTCTTTTTCAAGTCTAAGTGTGTTATAATTGTTTTATATGATGTTGCCTAAAAAGCATTTATCTGAAAGTGAAAAAAAAAGAAAAAAAGTAGAATAGTTAATAAAATCCTAAAATGGAGTTATTAATAAATTTATAAAAAAAATGGGCTCTTCTAGTGAGAATTTTAAGGAACAAGGTGAAGGATATTTTGAACAATATAAAGAAAATCTAAGTGATGAGAATCATATTCATGAGGATGTTGGTAATTTGAGTGAGCTTGATTACGTACTAAATGCATCCAATTTAGAAAATTTAATGGCAGATAAGCAAATAATCCTTATATTGGATATTTATGATAATAGAAATTGGGGATAATCTTGATAATAAAGTACGAGTCATTTTAGTTGAAAAAAGGCACGTAAAATAATTGAATCTTATGTTTCCTTTAGATAATACCTCTCGACATTTTTCATATTCTTATTATTCTAAAAGTTTGAGTAATGGAGACAATAGATATAGAAAATGGTTGCTTTACTCTAAACATATAGATAAAGCATATTGTTTTTGTTGTAAGTTGTAAGTTGTAAGTTGTTCAAATTTAATAGTAAACAAAGTGCATTAGCAGATGATGGATTTAGATATTAGAAGCATCTTAGTGAGAGATTTAAAGAACATGAGGATTGTGTTGAGCATATAACTAATATGAAGACTTGGAATGAATTAATAGTAAGATTGAGCTACAATCAAACAATTGATAAAGATTTGTAACAAGAAATTATAAAGGAGAAAGAACATAGGAAACAAGTTTTGATAAGAATAGTTTTTCTTATGAAATGCCTTGCTAAATATAGTTTGACTTTTCAAAGATCCAATGAAAAACTTTGCAAATAGTAAGGGCAATTTTTTGGGATTGATTGAGGTGATTATTGAATTTGATATAATAATGCAAGATCATATTAGACACATTCAAAATCATGAAATTCATCATCACTATCTTAGTTACAAAATTCAAAATAAGTTGATTTATCTTTTGCCCCATAATGTTAGAAGTTCTATCATAAGGATTATTAAAAAGGTTAAATATTTTTTCTATTCTTCTTAATTGTACCCCAAATTTAAGTTATCAAGAAAAAACGAATCTATTAATATATTTCAAATAAAAATAAAAATAGAGGAGTACTTTTTAAAGTTCTTGAAGGTAGATGACACATATGGATTAAAAATTTACAATGAATTATAGAATCCATTTAAGTCTCTTAATCTTAATGTCAAGTTTATGACAATGGTTTTAATATAAAGGGAAAATATCACGAGATTCAACAACGATTACTTGAAATATATCCGAAAGTGTTATATATGTCATGTGTTTGTCATAATCTTAATCTTACTCTTAGTGATATGAATTAAAGTTGTTTCATTTTTTGGAGTGGTGCAATGCATATATGCATTATTTTCAAGTTCTCCTAAAAGGCGGAAAGTTTTACTTGATAATATTTTGGGCTTACCATGAAATCATTGTCTAACACTCGTTGGGAGAGTTGAATAAAAATTATTAAAGCTATTAAATTTCAATCTCCTCAAATGATATTGACTTTGATAGAATTATCTAGATCCTGTGTTAATGCCAAGTCAAATAGTGAAGTAGAACGTCTGGTGAGTGTACTTGAGAGTTTTGAGTTTTTACTTAGAATGGTTATTTAGTATGATATTTTATTTGTTTTTAACTTCATGACTAAAAAGTCGCAGTCTAAATCTATATGCATTAATGCTACTATAGAGCAATTAGAAGGTGTGATGGTATTTTTGAGAAATATAGAAATGAATGACTTGCCTATAGTATGAATATTGCCAAAATTCTTGCACATAAGATGAATATAAAGCTTATATTTTCAAATAGAAGTTGTATTATTAGGAAAAGACAATTTGATGAAAATAATAATGATGAAGAAATAAAATTAATTGAGAATCCTTTAAAGTTAGTTACTTTCTAGTTATTGTGGATATGAAAATTGATTCGTTGAAGAATATATTTGAACGATTAATAACATTTGAAAGTATTTTTAGATTCTTATTTAATTTGAGATGATAACGAGCTAAGAGAATATTGCATTAATTTTACAACTACTTTTTCTAATGATAATGTGTTGGATGTAGATTTAGATGATCTTTTTTCTAAATTATAAGTGTTACAAATGATTTTGCCAAATTATTTAATGTCATTAGTTTAATTTCTTGAATTTGTTAAAGATACAGATTACTATCCAAATGTTTCAGTTGCTTATCTAATTCTGTTGACTGTATCTGTGATTGTCGTATCATATGAGAGAAGTTTTTTAAAGTTAAAATTATTGAAAACGTACTTGAGATTATCAATATCACAAGAAATGTTGAATGATTTAGCTATTTTATGTATCGAGAATGATATATTGGATAATATTGATCTTAATACTATTATGAATGATTTTACATCTAAAAATGTGCAGAGAAATTATCTTTCATGATCATCTGTGTGCAGGTTGTTGCAATCTTCTTGGTGTTTTACAATATAATATTACTGTTTGGTTGCTGCTTCTATTGTTTTGTTATTGTTGCTACTATTTTTAGTGATTTTATTGCTGTTGACATTTGCAAGATGTTGTTAGCTACTGTTATGATCATTTAGTTTTTTGTTAAGCATGTGAATATATGACTTAGTCAGTTATGTATAAATATTAAATTTTGGTAATAAAAATGTGCTTTTAAAATTTACATGTTTGTATATTGCGGATTTATTGGGACCTTTCTTTTTAATTTGTCACAGGCCTATAAAACATTAGGAACGACCTTGATTAAATCCTAAGTATAGTTAGCAATTATGGCAAGGATTTCTTCATGCATTATATCTTGCCATTCTACATATTTCATGGCTTTTGTGAAAGAAATGAGATTAAGAGGTGGTAATGTCATGATGAGATAAAGCTTTGGTTTGAGGCTACCAGTTTGAGATTTCGGATTTGTGCACGAGATCCAGATGCATAAGCAAGTTCCAAGCAGAATTTCTAGTTTAAGTTGAGCTTCATTACATGAAACATCAAGATTACTTATCAAGGCTTGTTTGTTTTTATTTTATTTTTATTTTTTATTTTTGTTTTCAAATTCAGTAAAAATATTTGTTTGTTTGAGTTTTTTCTTTATGTTCTTGATTTTGGTTTCTTCTAGTTTTAAAAAACTTATGAAAAAACATAAAAAGTAGTTTTTGTTTCTTTTTTTCATAATCTGATTTATTATCAACTAAATATATATTATTGATTTAATATATTAATTTTAATAAGAATTACAAATAATTTAATTTAATATTATATATTTAATTAATT
>JANZXV010000211.1:28086259-28097594 GCA_027576455.1 Erythroxylum roigii | reverse complement strand
GTAAGAAAGTGTTACAGAATTATGTACAGATTATATACACTGAAAAACAAAATATACTCTGGAAACAGACTTCCTTTTACTACTCTTCTTCTTCTTGAATTGCTTTATTTTCATTTTTTCTTTCTCCCCCTATCAAAGAATTCCTTCTTCTTTTTCTTGTCTCTTCTCCCCTATTTGTCATTGATCAAAAATGACTTACGACTGTAGATGCTTCAAGATTTCTGACATCATTTCCTTCATTTGCATCACTTCTGTGCTGAGTGTCTTGAGATCTCACCGTATATGACCAATTTCCTCTCTTAAGTCACTTAATGAAGTAGGTCGACTATCATCCTTCTACTGTTCTTCTTCACAGGCAATAGTGTTCGTGTATGCATCTGAAGATAGAACAAGTACTTCACTTATAATAAATGCAGGAGGTTGAGCTTTTAGGTCCTATTATGGGAGATTTAGGTAGTCAGGGGTAGGTAGTCGCGGGACTTGTCTTCCAAGCAGATGTAGGATACTTCCAATTGAAGATATAGGACATAGTGGCCTAATGCGCATAATTAGCAGCACCAGGGTCTCGGTTACGTAGCTGATATCTCCAATCTTAATACATCTTAGCTTCCCTTTTGTAAGTTTTCCAATTACCTGACAAAGTTCATGTGTGGTAGATCGACTACAACTACTTCCTGGGTCATCTGAAATGTGGTGGGAAATAAAAGTTCCCTTCGTATGTGCTGCAAAACATGCTTCATCAATGCTCTGCACTTCTTCTTCAATCTGATCCTGTGTGAGATCATTTGATAACCCTTCTGGGTATAGTTTCTCCTTCCTTTTATCAACATTGCGTACAATGTAAGGTCTTGGTTAGAAGTCAGGCACAACTTTGATCACAGTTTGCTTTGTGTTGGAAGAATAGTGTACCTTTGTCTTGTCATCTGTGTAGGGTATGGTTTGGTTCATTCATCTTTCAGAAACCCATACATACTCTTCTCATCATCATTCAACAGATGCATTGTACTACTGTTTACTAGAATTGGTTGGAATTGTGCCTTTACTGACCTTTTTGGGACATCTTTGATTATTATTGAAGTGCTACTCCTTACGGGTTGAACTTCTTCAATAACCTTGATTCTCAAATCTTCTTTTCGCAAAGATTGAGAGGTATTGGTCTGTACAGGACTGCGGTCTACTGTCTTCTTTTTCGGAACAGTAGTGAGAGTGCTCTTCGTCTGACTGATTTTCTGCTTTTTTCCTTCTTCAATCAGTCTTGGAGTCTATTGAGGTTGTAGTCGTTTCTTCTCAAACTCCAATTTCCTTATGATCTCAGTCTCTTTAGTTATTTTAGCTGAATCTTCTTTTAGGATTGAGACTAAAGATCTTGTAGCCTTAGGTGCTCTTATTTCAGAGTCTTCTCCTTTGTTCAGCTCTTTGGATTTCTTCTCCTCTTGCTGACGTAGGGTTCGCACTCTAGGTTACCTTTTTGCTTGTTTCGATATATCTGCTAGAAGTGTCTCCCCTTTTTACTTCAAGGATATCTTCTCTATATACCGCACCTGGCTTCCTTCTCTGTGAGAAATCATCTTCTGATTTATCGATTCATCTGATGATTTCATTCCTTCAATCATGGGCATTTTCTCACTAAGTTGAGATTTTAATCTTCTCGTGGGAGTTCCCTTCTTGGCACGCTCCCCCTCAGTTCTTGCTACTTTCTTAGAATCTCTTTCTTCTTTGTCCAGATTCTTCATACCCATTTTGCCAATGGTCGCAGAATTGATAGCACTTTTTACAGTCATCTTCATTCTGATTCCTCTGTCTAGAAGAACTCCAGAATCTCTGAATATCCTCGTCAACATCATTACATATGGTTGACTATTCAATTCCTTCTTCGTCTTGACCATGTAGTGGAAAATAAGAAATAATAAATCAACAGGTTGTCAATTAAGTAGATGGAATAGGCATTGTTCATCTAAGGTTATCACCAGATGCCTTGATCCTGTCCTTGGTAGAATACAGTGGAAAAGAATCGAGTGTTAGACTCTCGCCTTTGGCACAAGACTGGATGCCTTCTTCTCCTTAGGATCGTTGTCTCTATACAACTGTCAATTAATTTCACTTTCCTTCACGTTAGCCTGTGTCATCCATCTCGCTTTGCTTGTAAGCTTTTCTCCAGCAGAAGGACACTCCGTGACATTCTCGATCAGCTTTATTGTGACTATAATAGATAGTTTATCTACTGTTGACACAATCGTATTGTCTACCATCGTCATATTCTTCCAGAAATCATAAACTTCATTCTAAAATACGGTCTCTTGGATTTAAAAGAATTTTCTCCACCCGGCTGCAATAATCTCTAGTTCAATGTCTATGTTGTCCTTCCTCAAAGACTCAAAATCAACAAGTCTTCCATAAATCATCGCTTGCTCCATTTGCTTCTCTGATTAGTGAAGGATTGAATGCACAGATTTCTTTTACAACGATAAAGTCGGTTACTAAGGTTGAGGGAGCAGAGTAATGAGAGCTTTTGTTGAGGATCCTTCAAAGGTCTGTATTCAAGAGTGTTCTAGAATAGGTGAAGTTCTCAAGACTATGAGAATTTTTCTCTCCAAAACTTCCTTGTGACAGAAGTTACCAGCTGTAACTCACTGTTATTGACGTCGTTAACTTCTACGACCTTTTAACTGGGTTGCGACATGTCAGACGGTTGGTCAAATAACATAACCATGTTGAGGTTCCGTCTGATTTCCTTGAACCGTTTTTCACTCAATGGTTTGGTGAAGATGTCCGCCCATTGATAATCCGTCTCAACAAACTGAAGACTTACGATCTTTCTCTGAACGTAGTCTCGTAAGAAGTGGTGTCTGACTTCGATATGTTTTACTCTTGAGTGTTGAATTGGGTTCTTCGACAAGTTGATGGCACTCGTATTGTCACAAAAGATCGGGATCTCCTCCTCTGGTACTGATTAATCTTCCAGATTATATTTGATCCACAATGTTTGTGAGCAACAGCTTGCGGCAGACATATACTCAGCTTCAGCAGTTGATAGAGCGATTGAACTTTGTCTCTTGCTTGACCAAGAAACTAGGTTTGGACCGAGAAAGTGACATCCTCCACTTGTACTCTTCCTATCAATCCTATTTCTGGCATAGTTCGCATCACAGTATCCAATAAACCTGAAATCTCTACCTTTCTCATACATTAAGCAAAGATTAGTGGTACCTGCGAGATATCTTATAATTCTTTTAATAGCAATGTAATGAGACTCTCTAGGATCGGCCTGAAACCTTGCACACAAACAAACACTAAATAAAATGTCAGGTCTGCTTGCTGTAAGATAAAGTAAGGAACCAATCATCCCTTTATACAGGGTTTAATCCACCTTCTGCCAGTTTCTTCCTTAGACAAAAGGTTTGAAGGATGCATCATAGTAGACATAGGTTTTACCTTCACCATATCAAATTTAGACAGCAGTTCTTTCACATACTTCTGTTGATGGATAAAGATCTTCTCTTCGATTTGCTTAACTTGCAACCCAAGAAAGAGCTTTAACTCTCCCGTCATACTCATTTCACTCATTTTTCATTAAGTTTTCAAAACTAATGCATAAGCTTTTTGAAGTTGCACCGAAAATAATATCATCAACATAAATTCGTACTAAAATAAAGTCTTTCTTAATGTTCTTCCTAAAGATTGTCTTATCTACCTGACCTCTACTAAACCCACTCTCAATAAGAAATGTACTTAGACGATCACACCAAGCTTAAGGAGCTTGTTTCAATCCATACAAAGCCTTATGAAGTCTATAGACATGATCTGGATACTTAACATCCTCAAAACTAGGAGGTTGCTTCACATAAACTTCTTCGTCTATAAAGCCATTCGGAAATGCACTTTTCACATCCATTTGAAAAAGCTTTATATTATGGCAGACAGCATATGCAAGCAAGATCCTAATAGCTTTTAGTCTTGCTACTGGAGCATATGTCTCATTATAGTTTATTCCTTCTTGCTGATTATAGCCTTGTGCTACTAATCTTGCTTTGTTTCGACTTACTCTTCCTGATTCGTCTAGCTTATTCTTGAATACCCATCTAGTTCCTATGATGGATTTCTTCGAGGGTTTTGGAACCAAGGACCAAACTTTATTCCTAGTGAATTGGTTCAGCTCCTCTTGCATAACTAATATCCATGCTTCATCTTGAAGAGCTTCCTCAATCTTCTTAGGCCCTATTTCAAAAACAAATGCTACATTAGCTTCTCTTCTGAACTTGGACCTTGTTCGAACTCCTTCTGAGGTTTCTCCTATGATTAACTCTTCGGGATGAGAATTCTTATATCTCCAATCTCTTTTCAACTCAAGAGTCTCCGGAATATCTTCAATCTTGTCTTGCTGAGTTTCTGATGAAGGAGCTTCTTGCATCTCACCTAAAGGCATTGAAGGGGTTTCATCATCCGTATCGTCTACCTTACTTGGTTAGGCACTATCATCAAACTAGACATGGATAGTCTCCTCAACTGTCTTAGAAGAAAGGTTGTAAACCCTAAACGCCTTCAATGGTTGAGAATAACCTAGAAATATTCCTAAAGAGGTTTTTGAATCGAATTTATCCAACAACTCCTTTGTATTCAGTATAGAACACTTGCAACCAAATGAATGGAAGTATGATATATTTGGTCTCCTTCCATTCCATAACTCATAAGGAGTTTTCTTTAACAAGGGTCGCAACAATTCTCTATTCTAAATGTAATAGGCTGTATTCATAGCTTCTGCCCAGAAGTACTTAGGAAGATACATCTCGCACAACATAGTCCTTGTCATCTCCTGAATCATCCTATTCTTCCTTTCAATAACTCCATTCTGCTGTAGAGTCCTAGGACCAGAGAAATTATGGAAAATTCCATTCTCCTCACAGAATACTCTAAACTTCTCATTCTCAAACTCTCCACCATGATCACTCCTGATACTAGCTATCGACATTCCTTTTTCATTCTGTAACTTTTTGGAAAGAGTCCTAAAACACTTGAAAGACTCATCATTGTGTGACAAAAATAATATCCAACAAAATATAGTAAAATCATCAACAATGACAAGCCCATATTTCTTTCCGCCAAGACTTATTGTCCTAGTTGGATCAAATAAATCCATATGTAACAACTCTAGAGGTCTAGAAGATGTTACGGTATTTTTAGAAAAAAAAACGATGTTTTGACTTATTTTTCTTTATGATAACTTTCACAAAAGAAATCCTTGTTAAAAATTATTTTTGGTAAGCCTCTTACCAAATCATACTTCACCAATTTTGAAATATGTTTAAAACTGACGTGACCTAACTTTTTATGCCAGATCAGTCTTTCTTCTTCAATTGATAGAAAACATGAAATATTTTATTTTTGAAAATCTTCTAAATCAATTTTGTAAAGATTATTTCTTCTTTTGGCAGAAAAGAATATAGACCCATCTTTATTTCTGACTTCACAAAGATTTTGATTGAACGTAACTACAAAACCAGAATCACACAATTGACTGATGCTAATTAAGTTGTGTTTCAGACCATCAACAAGTAGTACATTATCAATGCATGCAAAGGAATCTTTACCGATTTTACCAATTCCAATGATCCTGCCCTGTTGGTTGTTTCCAAAAGTTACTGATCCTCCCTTCTTATACTGAAGATCTAGGAACATAGACCTTCTTCCCGTCATATGATGCAAGCATCCACTGTCCAAATACCAATGGTGCTTGCTGCCTCTTCCAAGGAAGGATATCTGCAGGAGATTATTCTATTCTTAGGTACCCAAATTTTCTTGGGTCTTTTGGGGTTAGTATAATGCACAGAATGATAATGATGCATTTGATAAGATGATTGTTGAACATATGATTGATGAAACTTCTTTTTCTAAAAAGATGACTTCCTCTTCTGTTAAGGCTTATTCTTCGTAAACCCAATCCGATTTTATCACTCGGATGTCTACACTTCCCTAATATCTCATTCATTTTTCTGGTGCTCTCAGTGAAAGTTGCTAGATCAGCTGAGAGACTATTGATTCTAAGCTTCAGCTGATTGATCTCTTTGGATCTATCTACAACTCCCTTTTTCTTAATTTCCTCTACTTGCTTTTTTAAGCAAATATTATCTCTCCCTACCTCTTGTGTATTTTTTAAGTTTTCCACATACTTCTTCTTCAACAGTTTGTACTGTTTTAGAATAGCATGGGAATCTTCTAGAAGTTCAGAATATGCATCTTGCAAATCATTATATTTGGAGGTTACCTCCTCATCACTTTCCTCTTCGGCTACCAGGCATATGTTTGCATGTTCTGATGACTCGGAGCGCGTATCTGATTCAGACGAATCTAGATCCTCCCAGGTTGCCATCATGCTTTTCTTGCCTTCTCTACTCTTCTTTGGTTTTCTCTTTAGTAATGGACACTCGGACTTGTAATGTCCTGGCTTGTTGCATTCATAGCATGTGATGGATGTCTTCTCGATCTTCCCATCATCTTTGCTATTCTTCTTGAAGGATGGATTTCCTTTGGCCTTTTTCTTCCACATTCGTCTAATCTTTCTTGAAATGAAAGATAGCTCGTCATCTTCTTCACTTGACTCTTGATATGACTCACTGGAATCATCGTTCTTAGCTTCTTCAATCTTTAGTGCCTTTTTTGATGAATTCCTCTTCCTTTGAGTCTTGTATTTCTTCTGTTTGGCCTTCAGTGCTATCGACTTGTCCCGTCTGGGCTTGTCTTCAGCATGGAGCTCAACTTCATGTATTTTCAGAGATCCAAGCAATTCGTCGACCTTTAACACACTTAAGTCTATGGCGTCCTGTACAGTAGTAATGTTTTGTTCTCCACCTGTTTGGTAGACTCCTTAAGATCTTACGAACATGATCTTGGTTGTCGTAAGTTCTTCTGAGAGCTTTAAGTCCATTGATAATTGTTTGAAATCTTCCAAACATTTGATCAATAGATTCTTCATCTTTCATTTTAAAAAGCTCATACTGATGCACAAGAATACTTATCTTGGATTCTTTAACTTGATTTGTACCTTCATGTGCGGTGGATAACCTATCCCACATTTCCTTCGCAGTATCGCATCCGCGGACTTTATCGTACTCACTTCTGCTTAGGGCACAACTCAAAAAAACTTTGCCTTTGAGTTAAGTTGAAATCTCGCCTTTTGATCAGCAGTCCATCTGATTCGTGGAATAAGATTTCCTTCTTCATCTGCCGGTGTGTATGTTCCATTATCTATTACGTCCCATAGGTCAATATGAGTAGATTCGATAAACAGCCGCATTCTATCTTTCCAATAGTGATAGTCTTCTTCGTTCAAAGCCGGAGGTCTAGTGACTGAGGCACCTTCAACAATGTATATATGTGATTATGCCATAAATCTTGATCCACACTTTGTTAGAGTGATCCTTGGACACCAAGCTCTGATACCAATTGAAGTGAATCACATGTTAATACAAACCTCAATACACGATATACAGATGCACATGAAAGGGGGGGGGTTGAATTGTGTATTCTCTTTCGGTAATCACCTTGTAAACAAGTTCGTTAAAAGAAACTTGTTCTTTTCACAAAACTACTGAAAATCAAAGTTATAAAGTATTTTCGAAAATCTTGTGTAAAAATAGTTTGATCGAAAATTGAAAGTTAACAGAGAGTTTGAGAGTTAAGAGATGTTGTCACAGCGATTTTTATACTGGTTCACCCCAAACTGTGGGCTACGTCCAGTCCTCAGATATCTTTATGAGATTTCACTATCTCTAAAAAACGTTACAAGTATTCTTTGAGTCCGAGCCTCTTCAGGTCTCTTAAAGTTAGTATTCTTTCACACTTAGCCTCTTCAGGCTATCTGCACTTCTTTCAATTGAAAGGTTTTTCGAGCTTTGTTATAGATAAAAATCGCTTTAAAATTTTCGCACAATAATATTTTTCAGATCACTAAGCTTTTCACTTGCTCCAAAAAAATCTTCTACAGTCTTCGACTTCGACTCATATTTATAGCCTATGTCTTCAACAGCTTCTTGATAACTGCTTCTTGCTTCTTGCTTCTTGATCTTTCAAGAATCAGTTATTCAGTTGAGTTCTGTAACTAACTCAAGCTGATGTGTCTTTGATTCTTCCGTCTACTTTCTACCGTCTGTTTTTCTTTCGTCTGTTTTTCCTTTTGCGCCTTGCGTCTGATTTTTTATCGTCTGATTTTCCTTCGCATCTTCTGTGTGTTTTTTTTGGCTTCCGTCTACTTTTCATTTTGCTTCCGTCTTCTTTCTTTTTTTGCTTCCATCTGCTTTCTATTTTGCTTCCGTCTACTTTCTATTTTGCTTCATTATTATTTGTTCTTCATCAAAATCCTTTATGTAAAGCCATTTTGACTTAACATCAATTGTGTGTCCTTTTTGTGAATACAATCCCCTTTGATATTTCTTTGAAAATTAACTTTTTCAAAGCTATTAAGTGAATATCACAACTGTTATACAAGAATAGCTTCAAGATTAAAATGTAGATAACTTCTATATACTTGTATACGAACAATAGAAATTAAACGTAAACAGTTAGAGAGTTTAGAAGTTGACACAACGATTTTATCCTAGTTAACCCCAAACCGTGGGCTACGTCCAGTCTTTAGAATCCTTTCTGAGATTTCACTATTCTTCTCAAACTGTACAAGTATTCTTTTTCTACAGAGCCTCTTACACCAAGTATTATTTTCGCTCACTTAGCCTCTTCAGGCTCTCAGCTTTTCTTCTTTCTTACAAGAAAGATATTGCGAGTTTTGTTAAAGTAATGATAGCTCTAGTGTTTCGCACAAATACAGTGTTTGCTGAAGCCCAAAACTTAAGACCACTATCTCAAATTGCTAACTTTTTCAGTCTTCGACTCTGACTTGTATTATAGTTTTCGTCTTCAACTGCTTCTTGATAACTGCTTCTTTCTTCTTGTTTTTTGATTCTTGTAGAATTCGTTATTCAGTTGAGTTATGTAACTAACTCAAACTGACTAACCGTCCGACGTAGTATCGGGTCTTCATCTTCGTATCTTCTTACTTTTTGCGCTTCTTTCCGTCTTAGTTTCTTCCATCTTACTTTTGCTTCCGTCTTAGTTTCCTTCACACATATTATTTCTATTATTATTATTATTTGAGTGTCATCAAAATTATTAGACGTGAAGTCATTTTGACTTAATAGATTCATGGTAAAGATAGGTGTTAATGAAGTGTTCTTGAATCTGGAAAATTAGAGCTATAGGTCAAAATTCTGGTTTCAATTTTATCTTCCTATTTTGATCTATTTTACATATCTTTAAGGCATGAATTTGAAGAAACTCAAACAATAAAAGTTGTAGATATAGGTCTTAGCTTAACCTTTGTTAAAGTTACTTGATAAGATAGTAACTAGAGCTGAAGTTATGCTTGTTTTCCTAATACTACCTGTGATAGAACCCCAGCCAGGAATCTTATATTATTTCCTAGTTTTTGAGGACTTTAGAGCTCAAATTAGTCAAAGTATAAAACACAAAAAATGTTTATTGATGTCTTATTAATGCTTTTATGAAACATTTTGGCCAGAAGATATCTTGATAAGTTTGTGTAGTTAATTGAAGTCATAACCTAAAGAAGGGACTATTTTGATGTGGTTGAGTTTAAATATGGAAAATTATGGTTTGTTAAAGGAATAAATGAGTTCTTTTAATGAAAACATGATTTTAAGAACATGAGAAATGTGTATAAGGTATGGATGAATGAGCATTGAAGAACATAGGGTAATTATGAATGAGAATTGAGTAAATGTATGAAAATATATTGCTAGAAAAAGTTTAGTGAATGTATAGATTTAGCTTGCTGAAATTTCAGATTTAAAGTAACAATTATGTGTGTGTTATAAGAGATTTTTTATCATGAAAATGTTTAAGGATAAGTGTAAAATATGATTTGTTAATAGTATAGAGATGTTTTTATGAATGCAAATGAGATCCAAAGAATATCAGTGTGGTGAATTAGGTATGATTGAATAAGAATTGACAAAAATTGTGTGAATGTATAATACTAGGAAAAAATGATGAATTTATCAATGATGAATGGAAAGTGATAAAGCTTACTTAAGGCATAAACATAATTGCAAACTAAATGATGTACAAGTCATGATGTATAAATGATTAAGATTTGTGGAATGATCAAATGAGCATGCATTAAACACGACACATATACATGTGTAAATTTGAGTATTTATTGATTGATCAAGTAATGATGTGTACATATGTGTATTGCTTGATTTAGAGGCATAAATCGACCGACACCATCCAGACATTATCGGTTCATCGAGGCAATAGCTAACTATAGTGTACTGTGAGTAGCCTAGATGTGTGACCCCAATTAAAAACTTGTTCTGTTCATATTGTTTTGATTAAACTTGATTTCTCTATATTGAATTGGTATTGATATAATTATGACATAGGTGATTCTGGACAATTGATTATCCGAGGAGTTTGATATTTGGGATTATATTGGGAGTGTTTGTGATTTGAATGTGAATAAGGAAAATGAATTCTCAATTATATGTTGAATGTCAAAAATAAATCCGATGAATTATGGTAATTGAATGTGTTTCTTGACTAGAAAGTGATTGATGATATATTTTGTTAAAATGTTGCACTTCATTGCATAAATATGCATGTTCAAATAAAGGAGTTGTGACCAGAGCAGCCAACGTGAAAAGACCTTTAAGCTCAGATATGTACTCACAAAGCCTTAGGCTCAACGTTTAATGAACCTAGTATCCACAACGGGTACGGGAGAATATTAAAATGAGCCTGGTATCTACAATAGATATGAGATTGATAACCGATAAATAGGCGTTCGGTCATAACAAACAAAATTGAAGTGAGTCTTATTTGCATTTGCATTTGTATCTTTACATGTGTTTATGAAATTGTTTGCAAATGAATGTTGAATTATATTGAGATAACATTATGAAATGCCTATAAACTTGATGGTGATATGAAGAATTATGTTAAATGAGTGAAATTTTCTGAGATAATTATATAAAGTTTTTGCATTCAGAAGGTGCTTCTGAAATGATCAAATAAAGTGATTGTATTGTTAAGATACTTGTTGAAGCTGTTAGGTTCGTCTCTTCGGTGCATCACATGCACGCGCAGCAGAAGAACAACGATTTGTTCAGAGACATCCCCCGAATTCCTAGGAGCTCGTGTCTGTGGAAGAATCAAACCAACAGCGACCAACGAAGATCGCCTTCAACAGAATCCACGCAGAGGATGGAGGAATCAACCGATTCAAACGCTTTGAATCGGAAATAGCTGGAACAAGTGAAGAGTGCTA
>JANZXV010000211.1:28051901-28082314 GCA_027576455.1 Erythroxylum roigii | reverse complement strand
GAACTGTGATAGCCAAAGCTCATTTTCAAGAGGATTTCATCTTTTGTTTTAATCTTTTTATTTTCTATTTCCAAAAATCCAAAAATACTTTTCGTAATGCATTTTAGTTCATTAGTGTTTTCCAAATCAAAACCCCCTTGTTTCCTTGCTAATTTCACTTGCGTTGAGTGACATATAGGCTAGCTTAGGTCCATTTCATTAGGTTCCAACAAGAGAGACGACCCGAGGTTGCATCCTATGCTGCAATCCTTGGTATAAATTATTTTTGACCGGTTTTCAAGGATCGATTCTAGGATCGAACGACGAGCCGCAATCAAACACTTATGATGCAATTTAAATCATTAAATCTTCTTGATTTAAAGAAAACAAAAATGGCTTATTTACTCTATTATAAACATGTACCCACCTTGATTTCCTTGCTTAAACATTGCTCAGATTGCCTCTACTCCCCTTGCTCCTCTTGCCTCTCTTGATTTCCTTTATCAAAGACAAAATTCCCATTCAATATGGATTCCAATTGGAGATCCCATAAGACATATTCACTAAAATTGATCATAGAAAACTTAAACCCATGTATTTTCTAAGCTCTATGAACTAAAATATTTCCAAAAATCTAACAAATCGAAAATGTTTTTACCTTGATTCTTCACTAAATGGAGAGTTTCTTGGCCTGAATGAGAGCTCTAATTTTTCTCTTCCTTTTTTCCCTTCTTGAACAACTTCAAAATCACTCTTGAAGGCTTAGAAAAGTTGAACCCTAGCTCACTTCCTTCTTTTCTCTTCTTTCCATCTTTTTCGTGCTTCTCTCTCTTCCTCTCCTTTCATTCACGTTTTTTGGCTTCTTCCAAATGTAGGACACTCTTTTCTTCTTCCTTTTATACCATTAATGACTGAACAATGACCCTTCTACCCTTCCTTATATGTCTTGTAACTTTAATGCTTAAGTGACTTGCCAATTTTGCCCCTCATGTAGTCTTACCACCTTAACACTATAATTCAATTAACCTATTTCATATAATCTTACTCACATTAACATGCTAATTAACTCCACAAAATAAAAAATTAATCTATCAAGACCTCAAAATTTATTTAAATCATGCGCAACTCCTTCCAAAAATCAAGACCTTTTTCTAACCATATAATTGAAGGAATTTGATAGCACTTCCTTCTAGAAAAATGTTCCTCATTGTCTTAAGTTTCTAAAAACACCAGAATCATTCAATTTGGTTTAGTAATCTAAAAGTTATACCCCAAACATTTCCGAACTGTTCTTATGCTGAAACAATATTCTGTGCTCAACTTCCATCTAGAAATCGAAATTCTTAGAGACTGAATTAAAACTCAATTTCATCAAAAAAATTTGTAATCCTATTTCTCTAGTTTAATCCAAATCAACAATCATCTCATTTGGATAACTAGAGCAAAAGTTATGGCTAAAACACCGAAGCATACTCAATGAACATGTTTCGATTACATTTTCCAACTTTTAACTTCCAACATTTCACATATAACCCATCTCGTACCTAAACCATCTTTTCTCCTTCATTTCAAATTCAAGAATTCTCCTTTTCTTTACACATGAATAATCTCCAATAATTTTTTAATTAATAGTCCTAGCTTCCAAGAAAAGTTCGGGGTCCAACATCTTTAAAAGATTTGATTAAGTCCATTGCTAATAACACTCTATAATTTTAGCAAGAAGTAAAATCAAGCTTCCAAAACTTTGAGTGCCAAATGGATCAGATGACAGTAAGGATCAATTGTCTGTAGTCACAAAGTAGAGGAAAACTAGCATCACAATCAGAGAAGAATGTGAAGAATGTTAGTGCAATCACCTTGAGGAGTGGTAGGAAGCTTGAGAACCCCTAAAAATTACTCAAGGGATGGCTAATGAGGAAGACATTGAGAAGGAGATCGAAGAAGAAAGGGATATGCCATTAAGCTCAAAGGTAAATGCTTAATTCCCAATTATTGAAAAGACTAATCCTCCACCTTTTCCTAGCAAGTTAATAAAGTCAAATAAATAAGGAGGATGATAGTGGAATATTGCATAATGTTTTAGTGGGTAGTTTAGTATGTGTTTAGTTGTTAAATTGAATAATTAGTGCACGTTTAGGTTAGGATTGTGTTATTTAGTTAGAAATTTGTGTTTTGAGTGCTTTATGGGTTAGATTATGCCATTAAGCTTAATTTTTTTGTATTTGAAGTGCCTTGATGTGTTTGTTAGTGTTTTAGTTCAAAGATAGAAGAACGGAGGAGATTAGGAGGAAGCCTGGGGTAAAAATTAGGGTATTGTTACAGAAGCTTGGTGAAGGTGCCACGATCGTGGAAACAGCAAAATTTAGTGCCACGATCATGACACTATAGGCCACGATCATGGCTTACATGACAAAAGACACAGATAGCCTTCTTGACTTGAGTTTTTGAAGGACTTTTAGGATTTTTTGGGCCCAGGAAAACCCTAGCATTTATCATAAATGGAAAAAATATATAAATAAAGAGAAATGATCTATAATATAGCTCCAACCTCCACCACATTGAGAAAGGTCTAAGGATAGAGGAAGAAGAAGAGAGAAGGAGGAGAAAGGAAGAAGGAGAAGAAGGGGTTGCTGTGTTGCCATCTTCTAGATTGATTCCAACCCTTCTAAGTGACTTCATTTCATTTTTATTGGTTTTATTTCGAATGTATAAGATGGATTTGTTAGTAATGGATTTGGGTTTGATGATGATGTTCTAAACTTCTTAAGGATTTGTTCTTGAATCAATGTTAATGTGATTTCTTTTGATGTTAATACATTGAGTGTTGTGATTATTTGTCAAATTTGCATGCATCGGTAATAAATTGAGAGAGTGAACTGATATAAAAATGATTAGATTGGGTAATGATAGTTAAACAATCTAATAGATCATGCAAATAATCAAATAAGGAATTTAGAAGAAGAGAGATCTTGTATGAGGACCTGGATGTCTATTAAAGGGCTTAAGATCTGATTATAATTGTGGGTTTTTGTTAATTGAGAGATTTCAAATTTCATAATTTAGTTAGGGGTTATGATTTAGGGTTTAATGATTATAACTTAAGAGAGAGTAATCCACCCTTCGAAAGCCTAGGATTGATACCGTATTAACTGAAAAGTAATCATGTTAGCATTTGATGATAAGATAAATTACCCTTCTTATATTCGACTAATCTTCCTTGTGCAATTTCCATTGTTAATTTGGTGGTGCTCAATTTGATAATCTTTGTGTGTTAATTTTACATTTTTTAATTCCAATCAATCATCTTCATGTGTTTAATTTTCTATGCAGTTTTTTTCTTTTTAATAATTTTTTAGGCCTAAAAAAATCATAATTAGATTAGTTCCATAACTCCTTAGTATTTTGAGGGTTTTAAATAGATTAAAACTTGCCTCAGCAGAGGATAGGGATAATGAGATTTGGGAGACCTTTTTGAGGGTTTTAAATAGATTAAAACTTGCCTCAGCAAAGGATAGGGATAATGAGATTTGGGAGACCTTTCGGAAGGTTAAGGAGAACATCCAATTGTTAGAAGCGATAAAGCAAGTGTCGAGGTATGTGAAATTCCTTAAGGAATTGTGTACAAACAAACAAAAGTTAAGAGGTAATGAAAGGATTAGGATGAGTGAAACTATTTCTGCAGTTTTCAAAAAGAAAATACCTCCTAAATGTAAGTATAGGGAAACTAAGTCGGGATCTGATACTGACTGTAGTGAAATAATTACAAAACTTTTTTGTATTTTGATTTCCAAAAAACCAAGATCGCTTTAATTTTATAAAATGATTAACACATAATCATAATAAAGCGTGAATCTAAATTCATACCTTATTTCGAAGCTTGATCATGATCTTTTAATATCTCTCAAATTATTTCCGAAACTGATTTGTCTCAACCACTATAGTCACACAAATGTTCGGCTTTTAACGGTATCCAGATAATGAGTTGAGGGAACTTTGTAACTCTTACAGAGAGGATTAAGCTAGAAGTGTTAGTTCTATAGAGCTTAAGCCTATTTATAATAAGCTTTGGACATTTTAGTAATTTAATTGAAATTAAATTCTAGTTTCAATTAAACTTTAATTGGAATTACAAATAATTTAATTAAATACCAATTATGCCCATATAAGATTCAATATCTCATATTGATCCTTATTTATTAAATATCTTATTTTTAATCATAAAGTTTCTCAAACTTTATAATCAAGTCTAAGTTGATTAAATTAACTTTGCTCTCTTCAACCCATTCTATATGTGAGACCCATTAGGTTCCCAAATATGTTGGTAATGATTATAAATTATAATTATAATTCATAATTACAATTAGATAAATTAAAACTCCTTTTAATTTATCTTTAATTTTCCAATTAAATAATTTATAATCATAAATCAAGATTGACGCATAGCAAAGCGTCATGACCTCCCAAATATTTAGGAATATCAAAGTGGTTTTAGCTAACCTTTCTGTGCATGATTTTTCGTATAATTCAATCTTTTCATCATGCAAAGTTTTGATTAGACATAAAACATGGTATTAATGTTTGCTCTATTTTGAGTCTAATCATATTAGTTCTGTGCCATTAGCTATTGATTGAATTAATGACATTTGTAAACTATTTACAAAGCGCATTTCACCTTGGCCAAGGATTTCCCGAATCAATACTAATCGAGATTAATAGAACATTCTCCCTAATTACTTTAGGGTGATGAATCCTGTCACACAACTACCTCCATATAGTTCATGCTACATCAAATGACTATCGATTAAATGACCCATAATTAAATAGGTCATATGTAGTATCAAAATATAACAATCCCTATACAAAATAACTTTGGGGGCCTCAAGTCAAAGAATAACTTATACAGTCATCGCAATGAGAATTCCATAAACATACAAGTAATGTTTCAAATGGATTTCTCATATCGGGTCTGTTAAGTGAACTTGTTCTCTAATAAGCACCCATACATTTGTTTAAGTATCTCCACACTTTAACTTATGAGATGGACTACTTCCTTCGTAAGGAAAAACAAAATGTGTGCTAATCTTTTTACGTTTTATTAATGTCCAGTATTAATAGAGCAATAGTTAGGAACAATTTAGGGATAATACATAAATGCAATATGAATCTCATAATTATAATCTCATAATAATTTCATTTGTAATGTATAATTATCCCCTATAATTTATCATATACATCTATACATATACAAGATAAAGAATGCCTTTAAATATTTATCACTAAACTATAACCAAAGTGATTGGCTGTAGGGCATAAACCAATAGTAAGGACCCAAGTATGTTTACTATTCCTTGCAAAGTTGTTAACTCTGAGATTAAACAGGCCATGATAGATTTAGGAGCATTGATTAATGTTATGCCTCGTTTTTATGTATGTTTATTTAAATTTAGGCCCTTTAAAAGAAACTAATGTTACAATACAATTGGCTGATTGTTCTAATGCTTACCTAGGTGGGGCGATTAAGGATGTGCTTGTGTAGGTAAATGAGCTAATATTTCCTGCTGACTTTTATGTGATCGATATGAATGATGAAACTCCCATAACCCAATACTTATCTTATTAGAGAGGCCATTTCTCAACATGACCCAAACTAAGATAGATGTTATGAGGGTACCCTCACAATGGAATTCGATAGGGAAGTTAGTCATTTCAATATTTTTGACAATAAGCACTCTCATAATGACCATTCTATTTTTGTAATTAATGTGATTGATCTTTCAGTGCAGGAAGATTGTAAGCAAAAACATACAATTAAACAAGAAGAGATTTCCACAAAAGAAATGACCAAAACTTTTAATGTCTCACTAAAAAGCTTTACCATTGGTAAAAAAGTCATCCTTATTGGGTCGATCCTTTTGTGATAACTAATGTTTTTCCTTATGGTGCAATAGAGATTAAAAGTTTAAAAATAGGGATGACGTTGCATGTAAGTGGTCATCGACTCAAGCCTTATTATGATGAAGGTCAATTGGAAAATACCAAAGTCATAATCCGTGGGAATCAAAATTTCATAAATTGATGAGAGTAACATGGAGTCGAGATAACGAAAATAAACAAAGGCGTTGCTTAGGAGGCAACCTAAGGGAATTTGATTCTCGCATTTGTTGTTTTTGTTAAATGCTCCATTTCTTGCATTTGATGTTACATTAGGGACAATGTAAGTTTTGAGTATGGGGGTGGGGATCTTACTTTTTATGCATTTTTTGAGCTTAATTGTAGCTTATGTGGCTTTTTAGGTAGTTTTCAAAATCAAACAAACAAAATAAAAAATTTCTTATTTTCTATTGCTTTAAAAATTATATAGTCATAATTAGAGTATGAATTGACTAGAAAAATCAATAGCAACTTTAGCATGTACTTTTGCTCTTGTGATTAGTTAATGTGCATTATTCTTAGAAGAGTGGTGACTAATGGTAGACAAAAATCAGTGAGATTTTAAGCCGTATTAGACTGACACATCCATATTAGTCTCACTGTCTTTTGTTATATATGACCTTTATGACATGTACATCCTGACTTTGCTTTGATTTTATATTCAAGATCACATTTTTATCACATGGATTCTGATGAAAATGATTAAGCATTCTTTGTTTTTTATGAGCTACATTAGCTAAATAGCTACCCATTTTACGAATTTTCCTTTGTTAACCCCCTTTGAGCTTTATTAGCCTTTCCTTTTGTATAAACCACATTACATGCTTTTAAACCTAAGGAAATGTCCTACCTAAGCCTTAAAGCTAGTGGATCATTTGTTAATTGTTGATGATTGTGGATGTATAAAAGTATAAGTGTGGGGGTGTACATATTCATGGGATGGTTATTTTTGTTGGGATGCTATTTTATGTCTTGTCGATGGAATTCCCATGTTGAATAGGTAGTTTGAATATATTGCATATAAGGAAGATGTTGTTTTGGATGGAGCATTCTTTGTGTTATGTTTATGTGGTATGGTGTGAGAGCTGAATTGAGTTGTGAAATATAATTGTTGCATTCATCATAGCTGACGGTACCTAGTTTTGAATGAATGTTAACTTGTGCACTTAATATCTCATTGAGTATTACTGTTGCTTCACTAGCTTGATGGCTTTTAAGCTACATTACCCAAAATACATCTCACTTTGACCTTGCCAACCTTACAACCCTAGAAAAGTCCCTTGATTCGTGATTATGCATGTGACTTTTAGTGATGGAGAAATGTAATGATATGCAAAGTTGTAGATTGTTATAATCATGAATGGTGTTTGAGTGTACCTATAGACATATCTTGTTTAAACACATTTTGTCCGAGTTTACCTCTAGATTGCTCAGTTTCTAAGGGTGATGAATATTGATTGATCATTAGTACAAGCTTTGAATGTTGAGTCCTTGCTATAGTTTTTGAAAGCCATTCATCTTTACTTGCTCAGTTTCTAAGGGTGATGAATATTGATTGATCATTAGTTAAAGCTTTGAATGTTGAGTCCTTGCTATAGTTTTCGAAAGTCATTCATCTTTACTTCTGATTATGTATTCTTGGGAAATATAGAAAATGAACAAGAGTTTTGGTTTGTTATTTTAATTTTGACGATTTACTCGAGGATGGTCAAAAGCTAAGTGTGGGAGAACCTGATATGTGCTTAAACGTGACTCATTTAATCTACTACACTTAGTGATTAATGCCTTAAAATGCTTAGGATACTCACTTTAACTCATATTTGATTTTAGGTACATCTCAGAAATGATGAACATTGAGTCATCTTTTTAATGTTCATATTCTATTGATTCATGAAGCAAGAAGAAGAAGAGATAAGATAGAGTGTGAAAGTGAAGACCAAAGCAAGGAAGTAGCTCACGACCAGCTGGTGAAGTCGCACAACTGTGAGCAATCTCACGACCATGCAACCAACTGTACAGGTATGAGACCACTCTCACACCCATGTAAGGGTGTCTCACAGGTGTGAAACACCACTCACACTCGTGAGGGGCCATGCACGGCTGTGAGAGGTGTCACCTATCCCTAAGTTTTACTATAAAAAGGAGTAAGTTGTGATGGTGGATAGTGGAGAGAGCGGAAAGAAACGAAAACACCTCCATTCTTCACCATTTCTCTTCAGTTTTCAACAAGGATGGTGGTGAAAGAGGCTAGTTGTAACGTCCGATATTAGGGATTAGAATATTGAGGAATTATCAGTGAATAATATGCTTTGCATATTTGAGTATTCACTTATATATGCATATGTATTTTTGACTCATATAAATAATTTTACATATATTCATTGACATTTTCGAGTATAATTGGTTTTAGAGTTTCGATTCAAATGAGATTTTTGGTTTTTAGGTTTTGAAAATTTACTTGGAGATTTTTATGATTATTTCAAAATTTTTGGTAAATTTTAGGAATTTCTAAGTTGGGGTATTTATTGACTAATAAAATATTGGAAATGGACTAATGGTAGGGAGACATGTGTCAATTTTAGTTGGTGAAACATGTATTATATGCAGAGAGGATACGTGAGTTAAGTTTGAGAACACCATAGCTATTATTGCTTTTCATTATAATGCTCTTCACCACCGAAAACACTGGTTATCAGATTCTCTTTTTGTTTCACGCAACACCAAAACATCAGCTGGGTAATTTCTGTGCATTTGATTAACTTTTACTGCTGGAAATAGCCGAATCAAGTAAGTAACTCTGATGATGTTTTACGGTGTAAATATATACATACATGAGTAGTTTAAGTAGTCTAGTTTCGGTGAAAGAAATATGTGTGAATGAGAATTGGATTTTTGATATTGGATATGAACCTTGGACTTTCGATTTGTTTTGTGTTGTTGAGCTAAAATGAAGTTAGATTGGAGTGTCATTTATGTTAAATGAAGTGAAAGCATAGAGAAAAACGAGAAGAAAAGTATCAAATGAAAGAATGAAAATGCAGTAGTGAGAGAAAGCTTGTGTAAGGTTTCGGTTTTCATGAATTATCATATAAGCTTGCACTTGATGGGTTTAGAGGTTGTACTGGGTATAGAAGTCCAAAATATATGATGTAGGAATGAAGAAAATATGTGGAAGATACAGAAAAATGAAAGAAGCTGTTAGGTGAAGAAGAGAAGCACGGTCGCGAGTTCGCTGCTAAGGGTCGTGAGTTGGCACGATCGCGACTTCGCTAATGAAGTTGCACGATCGCGACTTACACGTTTTTCTGGAAATTGATTGTTTTCGAACATTTGTCATTCTATTCGATATAAATTCTTCACCCGATATCCAAATGACTTGATTCTGGAACCAATACATTCCTAACACATTGTTCTACCTCTCCATAATAATTGGTAGCCTTCTGAATTGATTTGGAAAAGATTGATTGAATGAAAGTGAGGGAATCTGTTAGAATAGGATGAACTAGAATATTTTACTAAAAATGCTTCGGTATTTTGCTTATATCTTGATCTGTAGATTTCCTAATGGAGTGATTCTTGATTTGAATTAAACTAGAGACATAAGCCTACAAATTTTATGAAGAGATTAAATTCTAATTCGGCCTCTAAGAATTTCATAATCTGAACTAAAATTGAGATAAGAATTCGGTTAAAGCTTAAGTACTGTTTGAGATCTTTTGAGTATAAATTTCAGTATACAGAACCAAATGGAATGATCTTGGTATCATTAGAAACTTAAGACTTGGGAGAAAAACTTTCTAGAAGGAAGTGTTATCAAGTTACCTCACCTTCTTAATGAGAATAATTGAGTAAAGTGGACTCGAAAGTTGGTTCTGAGATAAATCTGGATATAGAAATTGAGTATGGTTTCACATGATCGATAATGTGACAAGATTAAGGATACGAAATCTAGAATTTGTCATGAACATGCATCATACATATTCAGTATACATGAATGTACATAAATGATTTCATAATCATACACAATAGTGATATGTGATTGTATTAAATGTTATAAAGGAACACATAAAGCGACCACTTCCAGATATTGCCGGAGCTTTGAGGCAATAAGCAAAAAGGGAGCTTTTGTAAGTAATTTAGATGGTCAATTTTGTAAGTAATTCAGTAAGAAATTTTTGATAGTTTTGCTTTAACTATTTTGTTTGCTATTGATTTGGATCATTGAATGATTTGCAAAGCTGTAAGAATGTGATATGCTTGAATACATGGTGTGAAAACATTGATTGATATGTGAATTGAATTTCAGGCATTTCTGTTTTTGAGTCTGTTAAGTCGTAGTTGTGGGTAAATAGGCATACCTAGAAGGATCTACAGCTACTCCTGTGACACTTTGGTGTCGCAACTTTGGTCTCTCCTGTAACACTTCGGTGTCGAGACTTCAGTCTCTCCTGTATAAGTCCCGTTACCTGCTTCTGTAAATGGATTAGCAGTCATCTGATTTGTGTATTCTGATATATGTTGATTTTGATATAAAAAAAATTGTGTTCTAATTCTGAAGGGTTTATACCCTTTTGTGATATTCAGTTCTGTTAATTATAAAATATGTTCTAAAATGCATTATGTCTGATTTATTCTTAACGCAATCTCTTAATGCATGTTTATACTGTTACATGATTCAGTATGATGAGTAGCCACTTCATGCATAGATTAGTTATTTCTCACTAAGCTATATGCTTAGCACGGTGGATTTACTCCGTGTAGGTTCAGAGAGAAGGTTATACAGATTGGGACAAGACAACCGCAATGGCCAAAGGAGATTGAGTTTTGTTTGTCACAATGTATTTTTAAGTTTGTCTTTGGGTTGTATTTGATAAATGAAACATTTTGGATTTGTTGAAAGGTTTGTAATAACCTTAATATAGGTTGGTCTTGGAATTTATGGTATGTAATATGATAAGATTGGTATGAATGATATGCAAGGTATGTTTGCTTGGGATTCTGGAAATACATGTATGAAATGTTCCATATGTTTTGTCTTAGATTTGTTTCGGATTGGTTCTATATGTATTTTATGTTTCGTGTGTGGCGCTTGCCATATCCTCCCAGGGGTATGGTGGGGCGCCACACTAGTCCTTGGAGATTGACGAAGAAGATGGAAGGCTAACTTTGCAATGCCAGTCTGAAGGTGAAATCAACGCCTAGGATGCACGGTTAAGCTTATCTTATCTTTGTTTAATATTGGATCTCTCTATTGAAATTGTTTAGGTTATCTTTTACTTAATCGACTTGGATATTCATGTATGGATAATCGTAATCTCATTATCGTTAGATTGTTTATATTATGAACCCATTGCTAGAATCGTTAATACAATTCGTAATCATTGTATTTGGATTCATTACTAGAATACTCAATATAATTCTAGCAACTAATGGTTTCGAATTATTAGGGATAACTTAACCTAGACCCGAGCTTATATGGTTGTTGTTTATATTGGTTTTTTTTCCATTTTGTAATGCGACTGCCTAATTAAATCTAGATAGCGTATTCTAGGTTATTCTATAGTTAGGTTTAATTAACGATCATATCTTAATTAAACATAACCTAAGGGAAAATCTGGATTAATAGAGCTTGTTGTCAGTCTAAGACCAATAGTTCTATGAGAGATGTGAAAGCATTATAACAATGAAAGATGTTTAATCGTGTGCAGGCTGAGATTGATCCAAGAACCATGTTTCACACATATTCATCAGTTTTATCGTTTTCGACTATTTTCTATAATTTGTTCTTTTCTTTAAGTTTACTTATTTTCTCAATTGCATTAAACCCAAAATCCCATTTTTATTTTCCTTGCATCAATTAATTTTGTTACAGAAATTAACAGAACATTCCTTATGGATACGATCTTAAATCACCACAACTACAAATTTTAGTGTACAGAGATAGGTAAATTTTGTTGTGCACTCGACACGTGCTGTCAACGAGCGTTTAAGTTGGCGCCTTCCAGAAAATTGAGCTACACGAGTATTTTCCAACCCTTTATAATTTTTTATGATTTTGTGTGTAAATTTTTAAAAATTATTAGGATATGTAAGATCTTGTCTATTGATTGTATAAGTCACTGGAGCTGTGTAAAAATACAGAAATGTGATTTTTATGTACATCCTGTGTATACTTAAAAATTCTTAAAAACTTTAAGTCAACATAAGAGAATCAAATACAAAATACCATAAAAACTAAAATGAAGCAAAATTCAAATAAGGATGTTCAATATCCTAACCTAAAATAAACCAAAAATTAACGAAATCTAACATTTTAAGAATGCAAAGGGAGATGTTTTCTCCTCCTCTCTAAGTCCTCTCTAAGTGAACCTTGATTATGACTTTAAGTTGTGGCCTTTTTTCTTTTCTTTCTACCTAAGTTACTGTTCTTCTTTCTCCTTAGTTGCCTCATCGTTTCACTTGGTGACTCAACCCTTCCCCCACTAGTTTTGCTTTATTTTACAATAAGAGGTAATTTTGTCTTTTCCTTATAATTTTCCTTCTCTCCTCTGCCTTTTTTACCATTTTAAGTAAGGGCTTTTTTTGACCTATACCTGTCATATGCAACCTTCCTCTTTTAATAAAATGCAATTTTAATTCCCTTTTTCACCCTTTCCCTGCCAACCTCAACTTAACAATCATCTTGTACCCTCACCCAACACCCTTGAAAGCTCAAGCACTGGCTAACTCCTTAATAAACAATAGCAGAAACTCCCCATCTTGAAAAGCTAGAAGCAAGCTGTAGGAGATAGCTCTGACATCTCACTACACCATAGCCCTCCTTTTGAAGTAGATAGTAAAGTTATGGTTGCTCTAAGTATTTAAGTCTTATAGGAATGAGATAAGAGCTAGGAAGCATCACTAGTTGGAATTTTTATGGAAAAACGACCCCTTTTCCTGGAAATCCAAACATGGGCTCAATAATCATGGAAAAATAGGGGCTTACAAGAGGCTATGATAACTGAGGAGAACAACTTAGTGCTCTCATTCAGTAACAAATTTGAAGCTGCAAAGATAGTCGAGGAGGGATCGTGGCATATATTTCAAATCCCTCTTTTCCTATAAACTTGGAAATTAGGAATGGAAATGCAAGAAATCAAGTTAAGAAGCATTCCACTATAGGCAAGCATTCATAACATTCCCCCTAAATACTAGACTATTAAGGACCTAGACATACTAGCAAACTACCTGGTCAAGCCCTTATGCATGGATTAAAAACTATTATGAGAAAACAAATTGGTTTTTAGAAAGATATCTATCAGCATGGACATCTCGAATGAACTGAACGAAAGCATACCAATAGTGAGACTGTTAGCTAAAATTCACTTAATAAAGACAAAGTGTATGTTGGTTATCAATGGAGACCTATATTAAGAGATCAAGGAAAGGAATGGAAACCCTCAGGAAGAGCTTTTAAGAAAGGAGATTACTTTAAGCTGATGGGACAAGAGGAAGTTAATCTAAAAACTAACGAAAACCCCTTACCTATTGAAGAAATACCTCAATCTCAAATGGATAAGGACAATACCCTCCTCAAGGAGAGAGTAGATTATAACACCAAGGAAAAGAATTAAAATTGTTTTTAAAACTCGTATCCAAAACACCACTTCAACTCCAATGTCTATGCAAATAGAGGAAAAGCAACCACAAGAAGGAAATCTGAGGGAAATTTTTGAGGAGTGAATAAGGAGATCTAAAGAGTAATAGAAAAAGCTCTAAAGGTAAGGGTATTCTAAAATGGCTCTTATTGTTTGGAATGAGAAGGTACAAAATTGTCCATCTAAGCTCATTGCTTTGACGGATTTTCTGATAAGAAAGAAGCCTTTGTTAATTTGTTTATTGTAAACTAAATCCAAGAAGGAAAAACTGAATAAGATGAACTATTTAGGATAAAATTAGAAATTACTCTCCAACCATTAATACCATAGCATTGGTAGGATTATCATTTGTTACAATAAAGATCTAGTGAAAGTGGAGCAGCTAGATGCGAATGAGCAACTTATGCAGTTACAACTAAAATATAGCACAAAAACTTAATGTACATGGACTGATGAAGATACAACAACGGTAAGTATATTAAAAAATCTTTGTAAAAATTTACCAGCATTACATAATTATAATACTAAGGATACATTGCTTGTACAAATTGACACAAGTATAGATACATAGTTGGCTGCCTTTTGGCAAAACCACCTCACTCAAGGAAATATCTTTTATTCAAATATATCAATGGGACTTTTAATCCCAATGAAAGAAAATATCTAATTCATGAAAAGGAAACACTTGTATGTATAAAAACACTACGAAAATGGAAAGTGGATTTATTACTTGTCGAATTTCTCATTTAAACAGATTCAAAATATTTATGTAAATTTACTAAATACAATATTAAAACTAATTATAATTAAGGCCTATTAATTTGATGGAAATTAGAACTAAATCAATATAATTTTCAAATTAATTATATCAAATCCTCTGCTGATAGTCTTGCAGACACTTTAACCAGAGAATGGAAACAACTATCCTCTGCTTGAAGGAATCACTCGCCAAGAAGGAAGCAGACTTATTAGAATTGCAGCAACAAGTAAAAATAGTCATAGAAGATACCAACCAGTTAAGAATAACCATTAGCCTCCTTGAAAAATAACAGGCACCTACAGTTCAACCAATCACACCACAACAGTTAAAAAAATAAGACACCCCACCACAAATAACCACTCATGTGTCTCAGAAGAAACAAGATATGTACGACTCAAAAATCTATGTCATATTCAATGGACCTATGGTACGAATATATGGCAAATGGCATAAAGCTGCCATTCATATTACTGGAAAACCCTCAATCATTCATCATAGCTATTTAACCAGGACTAAAGCCGAAAAAGCTCTAAAATAATTCACAGAACCATCATTACAACCTTAATATAAACAAGTCTTAGAAAAACTAGCTTCAGAAACAAAGATGAAAACATTTAGACGTTCAGTCAGTATGGATAAAATTAATGCTATACTTACAAAAGCATTAAAAGAGGAAATGAAAAAGATTACTCTTGAAATGTTCTATAACTGTTTTCAGGCACTCAACAATTGGATAGAGGAACCAAAAAATTCCAATATTATCTTTCCCGAAGTTGAAGCAATCATCACCTATCTCTTTTTTCAGAGTGGGTTAGTAGATACTATTTATCTAACCAATTTAAATATCCTCTCAGACTTTCCAATTGGATTCACCTAAGTAGTAAAAAATTATAAAGAACATTTTGCCAAAGATTGAGAAATATTCATCAAAGTATTCAGCAGTTATCCTATATTTAAAGGACTAGACATTCAACTATCTCGAATAACTTATGTTCAAATTGGAATAAGCAACAGGATGTATCCACCAATCGATGAACCACCACACTGTGACTTTGATTGGGAAACTATTAATCAATTAAATCTCCATTGCATATAAGGAGTTTATCATCAAAGTCAAAAAAATTAATCAAGATTCGTTGATAAATCTCAATTATCGAGGACAAAATTTAATGATGACATTAATATACAAGACCACAATTTCACAGGAATCTCTCTAGCTCATCAAACAATTTCAATCATCATTTTCTAACCTCTTTGGAGTATTTAGTGTCAGAATAATGGAAGAAAATGATTTTTCAAAAAATTCAACATCATCCAACTCATAAGTGCCTACTTTGCCCTACCAGTTCAAAAATAGACAAAGATGGCAGCTCTGTAGAAGCAATTATTAAAGACTAGTCATTATGCACTAAAGAAAAGCACCACTCGTCTTTATACATAATGTAATCCATCTGTCAAGATTCGCTGGACAATAATTAGCTAGGAATCTGCTTTTTCTTTATTTCCTTTTACTTTAAGTCTTTTCTTCTTTTGTTTTAAGAACACTACGAAGTGTTCAAGTCTATATAATGTAAGCATTGGACCTCTGTTTGGTATGTAAAAACAAAAGTTCATTCCTAAACTCCCTGTCCAAACTCTTAAATTCTCGCCCAGCCTCTGAAATTGGCATTAGAGATTGTGACTAAAAACAGGTATTTTAAATGCATTTTTATTTTAATATCATTATATTTATTCATTAATTTTACAACTATTTATTTACTCTCTTTATGTTCTTATATCTTTCTATAACTATGCCTATCTGTGAATTTTGTAGACACATTCATCTATTAATAATATGTAACATACCACTCTTATAGGATATATACCAACATTTTAGAGAATATTTGAGCTTATACCCCACAAGAATGGCATGTTAGAGCAATAACATTATCATATTCAAGGCATCATAAACACAATATTCATAAAATCATTTTTCCCAATTCATTCGCAAACATAATTTACATTGTAGCATTAAATCTCATAATCCACATTTTTACATCATAAAACATCTGAGAGTTTGTTGCCCTATACAAAATATATAACATGAAATGGGATGCTAACAGAAACTTTCTAACTAAAGTCCTCAGACATCAATTGACCAGAACTTTGAATCATTCTTGATTTCAAAATGGACAATGCTAGATTGCTTTAAAAGCTAGGTCTTCCCAGTATCTGAAAATCAGCATTGCAATTTTGATGAGTTTACCAACTCAGTGAGTGAACCATCATCAATGTGGTCACTCATGTCAAAACAAAAATATCAGGAGTATAAAACCAATTTCACGAATATATCACATTATTCAGAATCAATTCTCTTTCATCACATCACGCAATTTGTATACCAAATCACAATATACATATCATATCTCACTAGCATATTAGGATTATAAGCATTTCATAAAGTCATCTAAGAACAATCCAATCACTCATCTTAATCATTCATATCATCAACATATACACAGGGTATTTCATATCACTATTAAACACAAATCAATGGTTCTTTCCAATCATTCTCAGGATAAATATAAGGATATGTATATGCAAATGCACACGAGACTCTGCTTCCATTTTTTTGTTGTGACCGAACGCCTATTAAACTGTCCCATATCTGTTTCAGATTTCAGGCTCATTTTAGATACAGACCTGTACCCATTGTGGATACTGAGCTTATTAATAACTGAGCCTGTGGCTCTGTGTGCACATTTACCAAGCTTTAAGCTCTTTTTCACATTGGTCACTCTGGTCACAACTCTTTTACCTGCTCATGCATATTATTGTTATGAAATGCATCATTTCACAAAATATACTATCAATCGTTTTCATTCAGTATGCACAGTCATTTATCACATTCATCGGATCTAAGTCCGGCATTCAACATTCAGTTAAGCACTCAATTTTTCCATATTCACATACAAGCAGATAGCACTTCCAATACATTCCCGAATTTTGGACTCCTCGAACTATCAATGTCCTGAATTATCATAATCTCATAGGTAAGAAATCAATAATTGGAATTTACACAAAAACAAAATAAATATAGTGAGAAACCATCTAGGTTGACTCATCGTATGCTCCAGATTAGCTATTACCTTGATGATCCAAAAATGTTTGGATGTTGTCGGTTAATTTGTGCTTCTATATCATGCAATACACACATATTTACATATTACTAACTTGTTTAATCAAATGAGTACACAATTACTGTGAGTAAACCGGGATGGTCTCATTTTATTATTTGTTCTGTTTTAAATTTTGTATTATTTGACTACTGCATGTGATTGACAAATATTGGATTCCGAATAGGGGGTCTGATGATTGTGATGTTTGATGTGGATATTGAAGTGCTACTTGAATGTGAATTTGATGAACTAATTGTACTTAATGTGATTATTAAATGTGTTCTGAATGTACATTTGCATATGAATAAAAGTGTGAATTATTGAATGCAGGACTAAGGTCCGATGATATGGGAAAGTGATTGAATGAGTTTATGAAAATGTGAGTGATGCATTCCATCTCATGAATGCATGAAATATAATGGTATTTGTGACCAGAGTAGCCAACGAACAGAGCTTAAAGCTCAACTAGAGCCTCAGGCTCAATGTTTAATGAGCCCTGTATCCCTTAAGCAGATAAGGGACAGTTATTAATGAGCCCTATATGGGACAGTTTAGGCACTCGGTCACAACAAAATATCAAATGAAAAGTGGGCCTTATATTCACTGCATATGCATAAATGAGTGATTAAATTGTAGTGAATGTGTAGCGTGCAATGTGCAATGTGTAATGATGTGAATTATGTGTTATGTGATTGGGTGAGCCATCGATGATGGTCACACACTGAGTTCGCAAAACTCACCCAAAATTTGCAATTATTTTTCTGGCTTTGAAGAATACCTCGTTAGGCAAACGGGAGTACAATTACTACACGCAAGGGAAAGATAGAAGTTGGGATCAGTTCGCGTCTGCATTGTGTCTCTTTATTGTTGTACTCAATTGTATTTTCCGCAAATTATTGTATTTGGTGTAATTGAGTATATTTGTTGCGTATAACTTTCCAATTGGAAAAGGTTTTGCAAAAGAAATTGATCAAAGTGTAATATGTTTTGTTTCTGGAATGGGCTAATCGAAATTCTAATATTTGAAAAATGTTGGCAATTCTTGTAAGTGAAAATGTTTCTGAATAAAAGTGGGCCCAAATATTTTATTATTGATTTTCACGTACGTTTGAAAAAAAATTTATACGGAGTTTTTGACTGACTAAGTGATCTAGCACACCACCCTCGCGGGGCACGGACTTGGATATCACCCATCAACGTCGGGTCAGGTTCTTGCGGGAGTGGGGTGTTACATATGTGGTATCAGAGCCCAGAAGTACAATCTTATATAGGCAATTTTTGAAATAGGGGTCAAGTTACATGCATTTAAGTCATGTCATAGCAGACGGTGGCAACTGATCCTTAGTTTGAGTCGCATTGAGTATAAGTTACATGCATAAGCATGAGTTAAGTGTTTAAGCTGATATAAATAGTGAGAAAGGTGATGATATGTCATAATGTGACAAAAGGGAGGTTGTGGCTATGTAAAAATGAGAAATTGTATGTGATTAGTTGGTGAATGTATTATGGGATACGTTGTTAATATTGTAGTGTGAGGATATCCCCAAATGTAAACTTAATGTGAATGCATTGTTGTGGTTTTTTTTAAGAAAAATGTCTAAACCGTAGGAATGAGGAATGTGAAAAAAAATTGAGGAAACTATAACCCCAAGGTTAATTATGCCCTATGGATTTGGAGATTATGCAGTATATAATGAAGTTTCACATCGAAGATCAAGATACAATCTATTGTAACAATATAAAGTGATTTTGTATGCATCTATGCAATTAAAGTCTCATGGGCTGATTTAGATACATGGTTTCGATTTGCTATCATAGTGATTGCTTTGAAAATTTAGACACATTAAATATACCGAGACATTTTGAAAATGTACAGATCAATTAAGTTTGAGGAAAATAAGAATATAAGTAGAAATGATAAGACTAAAGTGTACAAGCCCGGTTAAAGGAAATAAATTTCCTATGACCGTGAAAGGGTAGACTTGGCTTTGAAATGAATGTCGGATAACTGTGATAAAAGTTATGATTTAGCGTAATAATATGTCTGTGATACTGAGATTAAATTTCTTGATGATTCTGCATCTATAATTCTGAATGAATTGAGGATATACATATGGATGATGAAATAAAGGATAATAGGAAAATGAAAAAAAGGAATAAAATAGTTATAAATGACTTTACAAGCGATGAATGATGTGTAGTATGGAGAAAGTTAGAAATGCGCATAAGTTGGGATTTTATGTATGAACATGATTAAGCAAAAGATGATGAATCAAATGAGACGAGTAAATACTCTCAAAATGATAGTTCAATTATTATGAAATGATGTAGCATTAGAAGAGGTACATTCTGGAAAACTGGAGTAGAATCGATGTTAATAAGTGTGTTAATGTGAGGAGGAAAGTCCAAGGCATGATAGTGGCCTACAAAAATAGGTTTCTGTCATGATCGTGTTGAGGTACCCCAATTGTAGGCAGGATCAAAGATAAAAGAGTTGTCTGGACTCAATTGGACTTCAAGTATCAATGACAAATGTTATTAATTGGTTAATTGACATAAATACATCTTTAGATAAGATTCAGTGATTTTGCCTTATTATAAGGATGTTCGGATCATATAAGTTATTATACGAATTGATCTTATATTATGAAATGTTGACATTGATTTTTCTTGAGGTACTAAGAATGACTGATAAATAATCATGGGAAATAGTTGATTGACAAGGATTTTATGAACAATATCGAAGATAGTATTAAGAAATCCATGAGATAGTGTCAGTAAACCGGTTAATTCAATTTAAGAATGATCAATGAAGGAACAAATCTGAAATGAATAAATAATGAGTCAGAAGTGAATGTTGGAGTTACATCCCTAGTGAAGACTCAAGCATAAGAGTCAGAAAATGCTACTGAGAGTGTATGCATGTTGTTGATGTAGAGTACCAAGTATGTAAGTGGATTTGGGAATTCAAGGGGACACCTCGCTAATGTAAGGGGAACTTAGGTCCATATTATAGTCTATGTAAATATGTTTGGGAAACACACATTATATATGATGAATGTGTTACCAACACAGGAAGTTATGGTTGCAAACAAATTGAAATGTGTGGAAAAACTGGTATGAATGAATAGACATTAGAATAAGTCAATGTGAAATCACAGGAAATTGAATGAACTGAGGAAATCATTCGAGAAAAAGGGCGTTAATTGGGAAATTGAGAATATCATGTGATAATATTACTGCATTGAGGAATTAGTTACTTAAAGCATTACTAAAACAAATGATGGGCATAACGTGTCTTAGGTTATATCTGTTGGAGTTAATAATGCCCCCGACAGTATTATGATACTGAAGGTTAAAATGTTTCAAGCAATATGATATCAACTAGTGACTATGATCATAGATAGTATTTTGATGAAATTTTGAATACCTGTGGAAAAATATGTAAGCGGTATCAGTGATGAAGGTAAAAAGAATTTTTGAGGAATTTATAACCCCCTGTGTTAATTATAACGCTTCGATTTGGAGATTTTGCTATGTATAATGAAGTTTCCCATTAGAGATTAAGATGCAATCTGTTGCAATAGTATAAAGTTATTTTGTGTACCTAGGGACAATTATAGCCTTATGAGCTGCATTTTGGATGCATGACTTAAAATGTGTTGTAATAGAAATTGCTTTGAAAGCTTAGAGGCATTATTTGTACAGAAACATTTTGGATAGATATATATAGATCAGTAAAGATTGAGGTACTTAGTGAGTTTGCAAGGATTGAAAGGGATTGTGCAAATGAGTATTTCCCAATTAAGCTAGTGTTGTAAATTGATGCATTGAATAGAAAATTCAATAGCAAAGTATCTCAAATTGGGATGTTAAGATTATCAAATCGAGTGTATTAATGAGTGTAGAATGTTGAGCAAAAGGGGCAAAAAGAAAGTATTGTTAGTTATCGAATTTAAAATCAGTTGTGTATAAAAGGATTGGCAAAGCCTAAATTGAGGATTTAGAAATTGTGAACCTTATCGAGGATTTGAAAACAGATCCAACTTTCGAGTAAATGATATTTATGATTAGATTATGAAGTATGTATTACCTAATAAAGAGACTGTTAGAGAAAACACAAGAAACAATCGAAGCTATATGTCCTAGTAAGAGTACATCGAAAGAGCAATTGATGGTTAGAATGTAGAACCGAGTGATTACACGATTGAGTTGCTAATAGTCTTGACTATTGGAGACAGGTGTAAAGCTTATATTTTTGGAGTTAATAGGAATATGAGATTAATGTATAGTTCAAATTGACTGTAGGCATATCAATTGTTATCTTGACGATACCATTACAATAGCGTATAAGGGGCTATATGAAAAAAAAGGAGTCGTTCGCCCCTACATTGAAATGAAGATGGTATGAAAAAAAAAGGTTGAAGGCCATAATTGATTTGAGACAATATTAATGAGCGAAATGAATCTGTAATAGGGGTTAAGTGATTCAAGATAATAACGATAGAGTTAAGTGGATCAACACTGAGGTAATGGAATATCGTGAGATAGATATAAGAGTTAAGTGTATTAACACTGATGAGAAGTGAAAAAGATGACTTGTCTTTGAAAGTATCACCTTTGCCAAGGTACACTTAAATAAAGATAAAGGTGTAAATAGGGGAAACTAAGTTTGTCATAAAGAGGTCCATAAAAAGCTATGGCAATAATAGGACTATGGATTTGTGAGTTAGTATTAACCATAAAAGAGGTATCGGATTCACACAGTGTTATATGGATTTGGTTAATATTGTTATGATCCGATATATGTGTTGTTGAGACTGGAAGTGAAAATTTGAGTAATCTGAAACTCATCATGGAAATAATTAAGAAAGTATGATATCTAAACAAGGGATTGAGAGACCTATTGAATCTATCAACTGTGGTCTTTTGAAAGAAAGTATTCGAGTGGTGAAGTGATATAGGAAACGGAGGAGTATATGAGATAATAGGACCCCTACCTTATTCATTAATCAGAAATTAATTTCAATGACGAAATTTCTTTAAGGAGGGGAGAATTGTAACATCCCGTTTCTATACAAATGGTTTGAACCCTAGAAATTTGGTACATGTGAGATCAATCAGAGAAATTAGGAAAACACATCTCATGCGCATTACATAAGGTGCACACGCACATAAATAGTGAATTTATCTGCACATGAAACTAATCGTACATGCATTCATGAATAATTCCGGGTATCATTGGAATGATTTGTGAATTTTCGAGAATTGTGGTTTGTTTCTATTGAAAAATTGAATTGGAGAGTATAAATTTTGGAAGAATTTTCTGAAAAATTCGGGGCAATTTCTGGACTAGGAAAAATACCAAGTAGCAAGACAATTGTTAAATGGTAGTAGAAATTACTGTCCAATGGCATTGAAAATTTTGATAAATGACCTTAGGATTTATTGACAAGTGGTATTAAAAATTAGGAGACAATTGGATTAGAAATTGGAGATAAAATAGACTAGTTATGTTAGTGGACCAAATGGAGCCATAAGAATGTGACATATGTCACTTGCCACACTTCTCTTAAAGTGAAAGACCACCCAAAATTTGTTTTGTCTTCTTGCTTTCTTCCCATTTTCGTGTCTCATTCTTCTCCATAATTTCGTGGCTTGTTTTTCTTCTCTGCTTCTCCTTCATTCTTGACTCACCCAAAGCTCCATCAAGTTACATCTTGCTCCCACCTTTCACATGTTACTCTCACCATATCATCTTCTTCTTTGTCACAAGAAAAACCTACCTTTACCTCCTTTAGAAGATGAAGAACGTGGGTTGCTTAGGAGCTAGGGTTGAGTGAGAGTTTGAAGAGTTTGGAGCTAAACCAAGTAAGTTTTGCTTTCAATGTTTTGGGTATTGTTATACTAAGCTAGAATGATGGGTAAATTTAGAATTGGATGACTTATTTATGTGAATTGTATGTATGGGTTATGAATGATGGAAAGCCTAGGTAAAGTTCTTGCTTTTATATGTGTATGATGATTAATGATGTAGAATGGGATATAGAGATGTTTTGGAAGTTAGAGTTTGAATATAATGATGTTTAGATGAGTGTAGAAAATTGGTTATGAATGGGTAGGTTAATGATCATTCTATTTTATTTTACATAAATCTATTCTTGCCACATAATAGATTAAATATATATCCCATATATATGAAATGAGTCTTCATTAAGGTACAAATAAAATTCTAAACCATAAACAAATTTTCAAGTATGGATACCACATGAATAAAACACCAGGTTGGAGCCATTTGGATCACTGACACTTGTCTGATGGTGAGCCAAGTGTCAACATGTTAAAGAAGCAATCAGGCATAGTATCTGAAATCATCTTTTGGACTCTTCATCTTAACTTTCACATCTTCATTTTTGTATGGTTCTCCTAGACATCTTGATTATTTGTGGTTTAATGTCAACGTGATCTACTTCTACTCCTCTTGGAAGAAAATGAAGTTGAGAATTTTGAAGAATGAGAATGGTGGAGGAGTAAGTGATAATTGAATTTATAATGGTAAAGACAAAGAGGTGGTAGAAGACAAGGAGTTTGAGCGGAACAGAAGAAATTGATTTTCAAGAAATTGAACATGTTAGGAAAGATAAATTTTATTTATGGAGGGATCATAGAATTTATATCCTTTATAATTGGTGGCATAGCTGAGTAATACACAAGGGGATGGATTTAGGTGTGAGCTTATCAGGTCGAGTGTGAGCTAGGAAAGGATAGTAGATGGACCCTAAAATACGACGGTGAGTAAGATTGAGAGAAAAGTTGAACAATAATTCATTAGGAGATTTGAAATGTAAGGTAGATGAAGGTAAAAGATTAATAAGTTAAACAAAAGTGGAAAAGACTTCGTGCCAAAATCTTTTCAAAAGAGAGTTGTGAACAAGAAGAGTGATTCCTGTTTTAGTTATATGATGAATTTTTCATTCATCAACACCATTTTTTTGTGGGCTACGGGAATAAGAAATATGAAAGATAAATATCGTGAGTGTTGAGAAAAGTATCAAATGATCTTTTGATTTGTTCAAAAGCTTTATCACTTTAAAACATTTTGATATTTGTTGACAATAAGTTCTTAATAGTAGTTTTGAAAATTTGAAAATTTGTAATGCTTGAGACTTATGATCGAGAGGAAAAATCCATATGTAACGACTAAAATCATCAATAAAAATTATAAAATATCTTGAACCAGAAAGGGATAACACAGATGATGGTCCCTAAATGTCAAAATGAATAATTTGAAGATGTACAGTACATGCTCTGATGGTCCCTAAATGTCAAAATGAATAATTTAAATAGGTTCATATGCTCTATTAAATGTAGGAAAATAAAGATGATAACTTTTGTTTTAAAGACATAAATTAAAATAAAGAGGAGTACGAGACATTGAATCCCACATAATAAACAGGAGTATGAAACATTGAATCCTACATAAATAATTTGGAGAAGATTTGAGAACATGTGTGACCAAGACGTTGATGCTAGAGGTATGAAGAAATATGATGGGTAGCAAAAACAATCAGATTTGTGAAATTAATAAGAACCTTGAGATGGTAGAGATTATGGTGGATGTTTCCTGTAAGAAGTGGAATCTTGGTGGAAAGGTCCTTCACAACAAAACTAGAGGGATTAAATTCAATTAAACAGAAATTGACTTTAACAAATTGAGCAATAGAAAGTAAATTTGCAATAAGGTTAGGGACAATGAGAATATTATTTAAATGAAATGGTCGAAGATTTGTATGGAAATATAAGGAACCTTTAGAAGTAATGGGTAGAGTAGTACGAGTACCGACCACTACTTGATAAGTACCATGATAAGGATGAATAGAGTCGAGAATATTATTGTTGGGTGTCATATGAGAGGAAGCATCAATATCTAGAAGCCATTTGGTGATTTCACTAAGGGAGTAGGTAGAGGAAGGTGGGGGAGGGGATAATGTTTAATGCAAAGAATGCTAGTTGAATTTGGGATGGATTAGAGGGAGGATTGGAAAAATTATTTTTGGTTTGCATATAACGAAAACGACAAGTAGTAGTTATGTATCCAAATTTTTTGCGAATTTGACATTTGGGAGACCAAGGAGTGGATTTAGGTTGAAAGGTGTAATTGGGATTAGTGAATTGGGTTGGGCCATAGAGGCTAAGCTAGTGGAACTGTGGATTAAGTTATGGTTTGGTTGGGTTGGGCTGGTGGTCGTTGATTAATGGGTTGATTTGGGCTAAGCCAAAAGAAATTATTAAAAGGCCCAACCTAGGTGGATTGGAAGGGAGACCTATTTTGGTGACGGGTGCCAAGTCGCCCTGGTTTGCATACATCGTGGTTGCAGAAGATAAACCGCCTGTCGCCTCAGTGAGTGGAAAATAAAGAGCCACGTTGAGCTGCGAACGCCATTTTTGGTGGGGTTTGATAGAGAGACAGTAGGTGCTGTTCATGGAGTAGCAATTTGGCACAAAGCTTAGAGAATGAGGGAGGTGTGTCGTGGTTTTCCATTTTAGTGACGAATGACTCATACTCTGGTAGAAGGCCATTGACGATGAAAAGAACCATATCAACTGACGAGATTGGGTCACTAGTGGCTGGTAGTTCTTCAACTGTAGTGGCAATGGTTGTTAGGTAGTCAATGACGACGGAATCACCCTTTTTATTGGTGTGAAGACGTCAAAGAAAGAGGGACCTTTGAGCTATGGTTTGTTGAAGGAAATGGGTTTCTAGTGCTAGCTAAAGACTCCGAGCAGTATCACATATGAGAGCAAGGGAGGTGATGGTAGACGTAAGTGTGGTAGTGAGGTAACAATACACTAATTTGCCTCATTTTTTCCATTTCAGAAAATCTACAGAAGGAGAGGGTATATTAGTAGTTGAGGCGTGACGCTTTGATGGTGGAGTAATGGCGTCGTCTATAAAGCCAATTAAATCACAGGTATTTAATATGGCTTGAACTTGATTTCGCCATATGAGGTAATTGTGGTTATCAAGTGTCATAGCAATAAAGTTTGTGATATTGGTAATTGGTAATGAGGTGTTGATAGATTGCATTGTGATATTGGTAATTGGTAATTATGGTTATAATATAGCAGTATAGTAAGTTATGCGTATGAAAAGTAGATGGAGTCGAAAAAAAGAGACTTAGCTCAAGTGGGCTCTGATACCATGAAAGAAAATGAAGTTGAGAATTTTGAAGTATAAAATAATGTATTAATTTTTGATGATCGTTGTTGCAAAACCTTGTGCTATATTTATACATGATTGAAGATAAGTTGAATCTATTTGAATATGATACAACTTGGCCTACATTATCAGATAATGTATGGTTTAATTTGATCTAAGAAGATGAAATGATGTCCTATGCTTATCTAGACTAAGATAATATTACAACTGAAAGATTAGGAGGAAGAGTTGTCATAACCTCTAGGAGATTGACTCACAGGCATTCACAACTCCATTCAATCTACACGGAGAGGTGTCGATTAGAATTCAATAACCGGGTATCTGCAGTAGCATTTTATTGAGGGAAATTCCCTTTTCCCTTATTGAATTATCAATCTGCTCCTCTAATGTGTTTTTATTGCAACCGCTAGAACTAGGATGTCTTTTTTAAAAAGCCAACGTTTAGATTCTTCAAGGTTCTTTCCTGGAGTAATCCAGGTAATCTAAGATTTCATGCATGTTAAAAACCTCTATATATCTCTCCTTTTAGGGCTGATTGTTCTGTGTTTGCCATGAGAAATTATAACTTCTTTAATCCCGAGAAGGATTTTTCTTTTTAACTGTGAGTTAGTCAGCTCTTATAAGGTGTGGAGCTTGCACTTACGCTCCCTCCAGACCTCATATATTGTACAGATAAAAGAGGTAATTAGTAGTATGCCATCACCCTTTAGGGAATTTACCTTACTGATTATGCATTTCAATAGATCATCCCAGCTCCAATATGCATTATGTTCCTGGAATGTAGCAAAATGTCTGTCCATACAGATTTTGTATACCTACATTGAAAGTAGAGATGATCTCTATTCTCAGGGAGGCTATAGCATAATAGGTAGAGTGGATTGACTATTGCAAAGCATCTATCCTTTTTCATCAATATGTTTTTGACGACTAGCTAGTAGTTGAATGAGACTTTAGGCACAAGAGTGCCTTTCCAAATTAGGTTAAGCCAATCCACAAACTCTGAGTGTCTTTTGAAAATTCCTATATAAGATTCTTTAGTGAACTTATTGAAATTTCTTCCATCCATTTCATTGCATCTTCTCCAGTGATGTTAGGGCAATAAGAAGGTATTGAGTTAATAAGTAGTGAGTTACCTCTGAAAGTCGCACATCAACTGTTATTCTAAATTTATACATTCAACTTTAGTTTCCCAAACAATCTGAATTTTAGAGATTATCGTTCTTGCCTCTGGTATAGAGGACATAAGGACGACTAGTTATCAACCTAAAGCCATATGCTTCTTCCATTCCCAGCAATGTCCTTTATATGGGGGTATATTACCTCTCTGAGCCTCAATATGTGAATGAAAACTTAAGAATGGTCCCTACGAGGAATCACCTTCTAGAAGTTGGTACTTTTCAGATAAAGGTCACTGATCCATTTTGACCATAAACTTTCCTTGTCTTTTAGGATTTTCTAGGCCTTATTGGTGAGGAAAACATTATGTATGTCCCTGATAGAGATAATGTCCATTTCTCCTTATTGCTTAGGAATACATAAGTCCTTCCAACTAATTTTTGCACTTTTGGAGTTGGTATATTTTCTTAACCTTAAGAAATTTTTGGTATTTATTTCTATAACCTTATTGAGTTTCTTAGGTAAACATATATGAGTGCCCCAGTGAGCACACAGGTTTAACTTCGTCCACTTCATTGTCAGTATGATGGACTTAGTTATGTAGCCTCAGGTTTCTTGTCACTAAAATACACCAATAACCTCTCCTCCATCTTGTTTAACCATTAATCATATTTGTCAAATCACCTTATAGCTTTTTGAGTAGCCTATTAAGTTCGAACTGCTAATTTTAAATGTCTGGCATTGATGTATTGATCTTTTTCATTATCGCTTGAGGTGCTTGTGATTTATAATGTTATCTATAGTTATTAGACCTTAACATGGTTTTCATTTATACTAGTGAGCCTATATTTACCATTGACCTTCTTAATCATGTTCATTGAAAATATTATGTCAAAGTTAATAGCAATAGAGAACTAATCATCATGGATGAAAATATATCATATATTCCCAACTTTCTTGATAATTTTTCTTAGCAAATTCATACCACAAACAACCTATATACCTTTTTTATGTGACATCTTTCTAAGTATACGGAAAAACAAAAGTTGAGATTATATAAGCCTTTTTGTATAAGACTCATTAAGTAAAAGAGATAATATATTGTCCAAATCTTCCTGAAATTTGAATATGTGACAATATAATACAGATAACAGATGGCAGTGTTTAAGATGTATTTACTTTTTGGATATGATTGGAGTATAGCTAGATTGAACCCATAAGACGTGATCTCGAAAATACCTTAGTAGTATTGGGGTATAGCTAGATTGAATCCCTAAGACGTGCTCTCGAAAATCCCTTAGTAGTATCCCCACTCAAAATATATTCTCCTAGTTCATCTTCTGATGGATTGTCTTTAATTTGATAGGAAAATAGAAAGCTATACTTCACCCTAAAGACATTCTCTAAGTCCTATTTCTAAGTAAAAATATAATTTTGTCTTTACTATTCATTCCAAAGTCTCTAATAACCTCAATTGTGGATAAAAATTTTAGAGTGATTTCTTGAAAACCTACATCATACAACCTAAAGACTTTTTTCCATACCTTATTATCAATATAGTCTTTCACCCCTTCACCAATCCTTATTTCTTTCGTAGCATTCCAATTTATATGCCTAATATCCTCAGAATGTCAAGACTGACGATATAGATACCTGGAATACTTTAGGTATAACAAGTGTTAGAATTTTTTATAGTGATGTCTCTTTGTATTATTGAATCCTCTCATGTTAGAGCCTTCCTTTTTCTTTGATTCACAATGTGGCTCATGGAGCTTTTAGAATATTCTAAAAATGGAAGATGTGTTTTAGTAGTAAGAAAGAGGAGGGTGTTTCTTAGGGTGATTATGGGTGTTTTTTGTGAGGAGTGTTAAGAGAAAATGGAGAGAATCAGTATAAGAACTAAAAGGGTACATGAAAGGGGCTATTGGATCTCCAAGTGACATGGTCTGTAACACGATCCTAAAATAGACCATGACTATTTTACTTTTTCACTTATAGAATGTTTGGTTCACCTGCATAAATAGATAAGGAATGGAATAGTGATTCTTTAGGAATAGAATATATGATGAATGTATAGAATATATATTATTTAGTTTGATTTATTCATAATAATTTCTAATCATGATGTAATGCCAATGCTTGGTTTGAAAACATAAATTTGGAATAACAAAGGAATAACTAACAAAAGACCAAAATATCCATAGTTTGCTTCTGATCGTCTTGATTCTATTCAACTTTAATAGCGAAAGAAAACAAATTTGCAGATAAAATAAAAGAAGTGAAACTCAAGTTTGAAAAGAACTCGATATCTTAAATGAAAAGACGACAACCTTAGGTAACAATAATGAAGTTGAAAGGAGAACACTTTGAATTTTCCCACACGTTATGATAGATTGTTGATCGCGACTCGGCGTTCGATCCTAAAATCGATCCTTGGAAACCGGTCAAAAATAATTTATACCAAGGATTGCAGTATAAGATGCAACCTCGGGTCGTCTCACTTCTTGGAACCTAATGAAATGGACCTAAGCTAGCCTATATGTCATTCAATGCAAGTGAAATTAGCAAGGAAAGGGGGGTTTGATTTTGAAAACATTAATAAACTAAAATGC
>JANZXV010000211.1:27990670-28002830 GCA_027576455.1 Erythroxylum roigii | reverse complement strand
ACCCTAAATTTCCAGATTTGGTCCAATCCTTAGTTTCTATCATTTCCAATGCCATTAACACATCATTAAGCATCCAATTGACCACAAATCAGTTCTTACAACATTCATACATGCACTAGGGTTACTACTTAAAAATTGGCAGCACTCAATTCTTCATTTCTAAGTAACATCAATCATCAAAATGCAATTACAATCAAGCTAAAAACATTCATCATTCATCCTACTTTCAATTCATAACTAACCCTAATCTTATACCCATTAATTCAAGCCATAATAGTCATCAATTTAATGCATCCATAATCATAATAAATACACTATCACTCTCATTAAAAGCTCCTAACTACCATGGCATTCAATTCCTACTTAAAACATCATTTAAAGCTTAAAAGAAACCTTACCTATCAAGCTTTTCCACCCTTCTCTTTTCTTCACTTCTTTCTTACCTATCCTTGCTAACCATGTCTTCTAACCCCAAGTAAATGCATCATCATCAAGGCAAGACAAGAACTTAGGTGTAAGAAGAGAAAGTCTTGAATTTTGGAGGGAGGGTAATTGAAAAAGAAGAAATCGATGGATATGTAAAGAAAGGGTTTATGCTTCGGATGAGTAAGAACAAAGGCCATCAACTTGTTCTTTTTATGCCATTTACAAGGCAAAACCGATAGGAACAAATTAGGAGCATTAAATGAAGGCATTTGTTGGCAAAATGTGATTTGTTCATGGTTTCAAAGAAAAGTCAACTTAATAATAGTTTAATCCTGATCAAAATTTACCCCAATCAACTCCAATGACCCTAATTTCAATTCCAAAATAATATACCCGATAATACAGTGCCATTGGGTAGCAATTTTTGCTACCGAAAATAGACCAGTTCACCAATTGGCGATTTTCCCGGTCCGGAAATTTTCTCCAGAAAAATCCAGAAAAATTCCTAAAATCTCCTTAAAATAGAAAACAATTAATGGCGCACTCATAATAATTTTTCAAACCCAAAAATCACGTTAATCCCATAAAATTATAATAGAAACAAAAACCGGGAATGTCATGTATGCATGTACAGAAATTTCATGTGCACAAATATTCCTGTGTACCAATTCTATTATGCATGAGCAATCCTATGAAATCTCAATCTATCCCATCCTATGCCAAATTACTATTCTACCCTTCCAATTGAGGGTGGGATGTTACACTCTGCCCGGATCATTCATACTCGTGTGGATACCAGTAGAGGACATTCGCGTATTGCAGTGTCTACGAATCTTAAAAAACAACCAATCTGTGTCAAGGTATTTTCGTACATACTGTATGATTTCGGTTATACTTCTTGTTGTGTTATGGTCTTTTCCGCAGCGTATTGTGAATACTCGGGCCATACGCGATCTAACATTAACCTACCTTACTATTAGGGCTCACTTTTTCTTCATCTATTTGCTAGGTTCTTGTCCCATTAGCTTATTATAATTCCCTTATAGAAATCTTTTACCTGTCTCACTTTATTGTTTACAATGCACCCTCAATGTAGGTTTCCACTGGTACAAAATTTGCATGGATTCCTCCAATTATGTCTCTCTCTCGCCTAACCTCATTAGTGGAATATATTCCGAAAGTTCCTTCTGTAGTTCCACACTCGTATACATTCTTACATATCCCACCCTTCTTATCAAGGTTGTATTTTTATCTATATATATTGGTTTTCTCATATAATTAGCCATCATACTTAGCCTCTTTTTTAACAAGTACTCTAAAGGTAGGTTATGCAAATGCATCCATATCAACACCATAGAGTACTTGATTTTTTCAAAAACAATGACTGGCATCTATAGTTGTAAAAAGAAAGAAGAACATTGAACGGGCTATGGTCCTACCTCTAAAATATCTTTAGCTTCTCTTTTAATAGTATACTTAAACAAAAGCATGTTCTCCTTTGTCATCATCACTTCCATCAATCCTTTCCCTCTCTAATTCCTTTGAGTCCATTCATTTAGCACCAAGAAAGGTAGCCTTCTGCCCAAAAAAAAAAACTATCGTTGCCTCACAATCCTTACCTCCTTCCTTCAATATATACCAATCTTTGGGGATACTAAGACTTGACCCTCCTTTGTAAAGTGTGACATAAATTCCAAAGATTCAGTATCACATCATCTTACCACGTTCGTCCAGTTGAGGCTTAGAATTACCACCTTAGTGGAAGTAACTATAGCTCGACCCTCCTTTGTAGAGTGCGACATAAATTCCAAAAATTCAGTATCACATCTTCCTATCACTTTCCTTTAGCTGAGGCTTGGAATTACTACCTTAGTGAAACTATTAACACATTTATCTTCTTTTAAGTTACATTCCTCTAGCAGTTTAGGAGTAGTTTGGCTCCTTTAAAAAGGCCCCGCTTGAGTAGATTAAGGGAGAGTAGAGACTAAGGATAGAAAAGTAAACTTATTGATATCCAATATGTAGGAAAGCTGACTTTTTCTATAACAAGAAAGACTAAAAGGTGGTAAAAAGTTTATCTAAAAGTACACTAAAGAGGGCAAGAAAGTGTAAGGGATTAAAATTACTAAGAAAATCTTAAATTGACACTAACTTCTGGACTCTTCTCAAACCCCTTTGTAAATCTACAGGGGCTCTAAAGAGTTAGAAGGGGAAGGAAGAAGAGTAAAGAAAAGGAATACTCCTAAGATGGGTACTAAAACAAAGATGAACTGGTCTAAGCAGCTATGATAGAAGAAAAAATATGGCCAAGTAGAGAAAATAGTTGGTACTGGGAGCTTGGGAAGAAAAATGAGGAAGTTTGGGAAACTAAGAAATAGAATCTTCATAATATTCGTTGTTTAACATGTAAAAAGTACATAATTGATAGAGAGAAGAAAGAGCATTCATTCTAGAGAGAGAAGTGCAACATAAAATTATCTATGTCTTTTTATTGTATTCGTTAATTATCTTTAAATATACATTTATCTTTTTAAAAAAGTATATAATTAATCACATAGCATATTCATTCTTCAATATATAATAATTTTATATAATTAATTTTATATACCTATAGAATGAATGCATTTATAAAATCAAGTCATAATATCATTATTTTAGATAAATTCATATAAAAATTTAAGTGCAACATAAATTTATTTTATTTTTCTATATAAATAAATTCATTTAACAATACAAAATTTTTGTGGTTATTTATTAATATAAAGATTATATATTGAGGCATTTAACAATAACTATTTTCATTTTTTCGCTAACTATAATTATTTTACTTTTAATATATATATATATATATATAAACATAATTATTGATAATGAAATATATTACAAGCTTAAATAAAAAATTACAAAATATTAAATATTAAAAAGAAAACTAATATGTAACAGCTTTAAAAATCAGTATTGTAGTTTATCAAAATTAGAATTGAATTTGTATAAAATTTCAAAATAAATATTTTCCAAAAATCTAGGCATGTTATAAATTAATATGAATTAATGCATTTAGAGATTCAAAAGATACAAGATAAATTATCTATATCTTTTGACTATTTTAATTAGACCTTTAAAAAATTAAGATATCATTCATTACATTTTTACTGTAGAATAATTATATATAATTCATTATATTTATTCGAAGTAAATGAACATATAAAAGCATAACATATACAATAATTATGTTTAATTCGTTTTGTGCATTTATTTGGAATAAATTTACATACAAAATCAAGGTATGATATTGATTATTTTTTTGATAAATGGATAATTTTGTATACACGAATACAATAATATTTTTTGCTCATTATATATATGCAAATGTATATTAAAGCTTAAATTAAATAAATTAAAAAACACTAAAATACTAAAAATAAAACTAGTACATTCTAATTTTAAAATTTAGTGTTGTGATCAATCAAAATCAAAATTAGATTGATTCATAATTTTTTAAAAAATTAACTAATTTCATGTAGGTTCTTAATAATGATAGATGATCAATTACCAAAGGCCTAACACAAATTAAAGCATATATATTAAACATAAATCATATAATTATATTGGTAAAAGTATGGCTAATTATATAGAAAATAAATATTATTCTTCAAAATTTATATAACCTTTTCCAACAAATTGATGTAAAGCGTCCAGTACCGAGACAAGATCCTCTGTCCAATTTTATGGTGTCTTATTATGTCCCATGAATCTCAGCCATTTATTTATGCGAGTCCTACATTTATTTATGCGGAACTAAGCAAAACCTACATAAATAAATGGCTGAGATTTATAGGACAAAATAAGACACCGTAAAACTAGACAGAAGATCTAAACTCATCCAGTAACATATAACGTGCATACAATTACATGATTTGATTGTGCATAAATTTATACGAAAACATCGTCAATATTACGCATTCCACCCTCCACCCATGTAATCCTTCGCTGCATAGTTTCTAATAAGGAATTATTCATTCCATCCATGTAATCTCTAGTACATAGTTTGTCATTGTAATTCCTATCATGTAGCATCTCATTTCATTTTATTCCACCATATTACACGCTGACAAACACATTAAATGGTTATTCAGGCGAGTATTTTTCTAGTCGGCCTTATATAAGAGTAGCCATCGAGACAACCTCTGCCATCGAGACAAGCTCTAAGGAGTAAAAGTTGTTCAATACTGACAGAGTAACATCGCAAGTGGGCAAAAGGATATCTAACATTTTGTATACAAACCGGGAAGCATAAGGAATTATTGGGTGTCACTAAAAAGGAACAGAAGTAATAACTTGATAAGTTAATTCCAGACTGAAAGATCAAAGCATAAAATAAAAGGAAGCGAAAAAAGCAACACAGAAAGGCAACTATCTTTCGTATAGCTGCAGCCTACCTCTGTAGGAAGGGAATGGTACACTTTCTTTTTCATGTATGCTTCACAAAGAAGTACAAAAAATATACCAAAAAAAAGCTTGTCAGCCAATGGCTAGCACAAAATCTCAGATATCATCTCCCGATGGCAAACAATTTAGGAATGCTTAAAATAGTAGAACAGGCTCTATCCTAGTTGTCATCGCCTGTAGACATTAAAGTAAGCTATTGTATTCACTGTAATCTAGCGAGTGCCCAGACTATGAAACAAGTAGACCAAGTCTCTGATAGCCCTCGCTGCGCTGCAAAAAAGCTCACGCATAATTAGGTTCTATGAAAAGATCAAACTTCAGGCCATGGTGATATTTAGCATATAATTCAAAGAATTGGCAAACATAGACATAGTATGAAAGTTCTCTTGATTCACATATCATCATAGATCACTGGCCATCAAACAGTTCTGTTGCTTGCAATAAGAATTGAACCCAATAACTGAAAAAGAACCAATAATAATGCTGGTTACACTTGTATGATTAGCATAATGCAGCTACGAAGAAGAGTGTGTATACCTGATCAGATTTAAGATGCATCTGAGGTTTCCAGGACGTCTTCATTAAATTCACCAAATATATCTAGGCATCCATCCCAGTTTCTCTGCTCTCGTGCTTCCCAATATCCTCCCACATACCGGAAAGTTCCATTTTCAGACTCTTTTTGGAACCACCTGGGCTTCCATCCATGTTCTTGCAACTTTCTTGACTGCAGAGGATATGTGACACATGATGATGAACATTAAGCAATTGTAATCCACTCTTTGGAACAAATAAATGTCAATATCCAGATTTTAGGACATCAGTAACTTTTTCTAAACAGGCTCATAGGAAATCAAAATAGTTATCAAGCATACCATTCTTTGCCTCTTCTCTAGCCGTTGTTTCTCTGCATTTGCCTTCTCATATTCTCCATTCTCCAGATGTCGTTGGTCTGGTCTAAGCCTAGAATCTGTAGGTGGGAGCTTCTCCTTAATCCATGATCAAATACTCAGGATCAGACACAACTATATAAACAATTAGAGATGCATAACAGGAAGTGGAAATACACACTACAAAATTGAGAAAACACAATATCTACCTGCAGTCCTGGCGTTAATTCATTTAGTGAGATTGCAAAGGCTGTTAAGTTGTACCGGGTGAGATTAGGATGTGCCTTACTACTTCTCCAAAGAAAATTGGGATTAGATGAGATATTATTCTTTGGCTTTCCAATCCCATCACCATAAGTGAAGTACACACTTTCATTCCATTTCCCAAACAATGAGGCAACTTTATTGCCTGATACATCTTCAACAAACCCATTAACCTGAACATTTATGGCAGACATTGCATGAATGGCCAACACAACAGAATCCAACCCATAGATTTCAAAAACAGCATTCTATCCCAACGAATTCAATTAAGATGCAGCATACCATGCTAGTTCATGGCAATTATATAGATAAAAGGTCAACCAAACATAATTGAAACACTTGCACGAGTAGGACTAGTAACCTGGTGAGGATTACGGTCAAGAATAGATTGCTCCTTGAATTTCAGTTCGCATGAATACTCTCTATTTCCACGTATATGCATAGTCCCGTGATGATCACAATAAAGTTTACCAAGGATGAGATTGTAAATGCTTGTTGTAACCTAATGAATAACCAAACCTTTGTTAATCTCAATGTACACTAGAAACTCAAAAAGGATGCCAGATGATTTCAAGGAATTGTTCATTCATGTTCTGAATAAGATAATCATTATTACATGCACACCTTGCTCCACTGGAATATTTCACCATCATCAAACTCTAGTGTCAGAACTCCAACAGGGTCAAGCTGAATTGATCGCCCCCAAAATTTTGAGCGAAGATTGCTATCACCCCAGAATCTCCAGCCTCTGCCTTCACAGTGGCAAGCAATAATGGTTGGATGATGACTTACCTGTTTCAATGCAAAGTGAGATTGAAACATACAACAAAATAACTCAATGTTATCATATTATTCTTTTACTGTTATAAAACTGCAATTATTGTTCCCTCATTCCACAATTCGCCAAATGTCTTCAAACCAGCAGGCTATTCCCCAACTTTATTACTTAGAAGAAAATCGTAAATTCTTGGAAAATCTTCTATTTCCTAAGAAATTTCGATGCTTTCCATCTGGGTCTCTTTTCTTAGAAACACTTGTCACTTTCTAGTTGTTGTTAGGGCACTTCTATGCCCCCAATAAGTAATGTCTGGAAACACTTGTCCTTTTGTTATCTACAGGTGTAACATGAAGTTATTACTTTCTCAAAGGATTTACATTTATTTCTATTGATTACACATTCATAACTGAAGCATTAACTATGAGACCAACGTTTCTTTTATTTTAATGTAAATGCTGTAATTCAAGTCATCATAAGCCAAGATTATCACTTACCTTCTCAGAGAAAAAGCGAACACCTTTCTCAGGATAGTCAGCTTCATAAGTTTCTCCCAGCAAAGGATTGAAGGGTTTACAGTGTCGGCCTTCAGAAGAGGCATATCCAGACACAGCAAAAGCAGCAACATTTAGGATTCTCAAGAGACCATTCCCCTGTAGAAAATCTCACAGATACAAGCATAATTAACTAGGAATCAGATAAGAGTTTTATGTTACATGTTTGCCATTAATAAAAGAGCAGGAACTTACGTCAAGACTATATAACAAGAAATAGAAGATAATGATAAGTACATGTTCCTTACTGCTTTTCCGTACTCATAGGCCTGGTCCAAGAGGTAAGAATACTCCAAGTCCTCAAAACACTTCTGGAGGGATGATATTGGCTCATTAAAGTAAACAGGGAGACAAACACGTGTTAGATCCTTCCCCACATTGTCTTTAATCAGTGACCATAGGCTGACCCCTTTCTCTTTCTCAACAGGATCAGGAAGCTTTTGACGCCTCTGAATTTCTACATATTCAGAATTACAAACCTTCAGTGGTGCATGCATTTTCTTCTCATTATCAAATTGATCAGGCTTCTCCAAATGATCGTGAGCTTCATTCATTAATCCATCAGTGACATTAGTTTCAATAAAATACTCTCTAGAGTCATAAAAGAAGGTTTCATCTTCATCTGAAGCTTCTCCAATGTCATGCTTCTCAATATCATCAGAAGATTCAGTGGTGCTCCATTCTGAAATGCAGAACAAACATTGAGAGTCAATGCACCACTGGTGACAAAGCATCTTTAGTTAGATGATCATTAAGACCTAAGGTGTGAATTAGAGAGAATAAACCACTTGAAACCAATTGAGCATGGTCACTATAAACATTTGACTCATTCCAACTCCAAGTAAACATGATAAATTTTTTCTACTTGTATAGACCAATTAAAAAAAAAAAGAATGTGGTAAAGCTGTGATTGAATAAATAAAAGTGAAGTGAAAAATGCGTAAATAGTAAGAAACTTGAGTAAGTTATGATGTTACCACTATATTTTCCACGTCCTAAGCTTGAAAATTCATGCTTGCTCAATTGATATTCACTTGCCGGGATTACAGAGGTTTCCGTCTCAATGTTAGCTGCCTTCATAAATAACAAGAGAAGTAATTGAATTCTTCGGGGGTAACATATCAGAAAATTGATTACACTATGGACATTTATAACTTGAGGCAGTTCATTACAGTGATTATTAGTTATAAACAATGGTCATGTCATTCATTGGTAGAGACAGTTAAAGCAGTTGGCCATTAAGGTTTAAATTCTAGCCAAGGCCATAAATTTTCCAAAAATATAAAAAGGAAAAACAAAAATACAATTGTGGTACCAAATAAGTTACCTCCAACTGCCTTATTGTGTCAAGCAAATTGGACCGTTGTTCACAGAGAAGTTTAAGTTGGTCTTGTACTTCAGAAAACTCCGATAGCATGATCTGTTCACAATCCTCGACAAGATTCTCATTAATTCCATCTTCAAGTAAGCGTTTCTTAAGTCTAGCAGTTGAGACAGACAAATCTTCAGGTACAAGGGAGAGACTACGATTTAGTGATGTTGATGGAAAGAGACTACAAGTCGAGTCCAAAGCTTCCATCCAAGCCACCCTACCTGTCTTTGAATCAGTTCTCAAATGAAGCGTCTTTGTAGCTGTAAATATGTAAAATCGTCTATCATCCGACTTGCTCTCACGAAATGACAAAATCTACCACAAAAAATCAGATGACATTTTCAACATGAATTACAACTACCATAATCGACAAATAATAAAGAAATGACTTAATCATGCAAGAGAGCATAGAATTTATAAAAAGGACAAATTAGTTAACCACAATTGTTAGTTTGGTGGACAAGTAGTATAAGTTTTGGTGACAAGATTTAGTTTATGACAGTTTAAGTTGTAGTAAGTTAAATATGTTATCCTAATTGTACTTATATTATTTATTTTGTTTTATTTTGGATATTTTAGTTAAAAAATCTTTTCTTACTTCTAACTTCTAAGAACTCTTTTAATATATGTGTGGATATTAAAATCCTGATTTTTTTTCTTTAAAGTCAAGTTTTCTTAGCCGAGAGTGATTCCTAGTTTCTTATCTTCCATTGTGTTTCACTAAATTCCAATAACTTTTTACTTATTTTCAGCAACCAAAACCCTAAAAATTTAGCTATACCAAACCAGAAATTCCAGAATCCTAAGCTGGAAATCCAGACCTGAAATGAGAATTTGTAACAGCCTAACAACACTCAGCAGTCCTTATTTTCTAGTTTTCTGAGTTGTAGCTACCGGTTGATATTTCTTCTACTTGTCCTGCATCACTTAAGCCAGGAAATGGAAAAGTCACAACTTCTTATCCTAAAAGCTGCCAAAAGAGGAGCAAGAATTTAGCACTCTCACATATGAGAAACATCCAAAAGCAGAATCATCAAACTTGGACTTAAATGTCATCCAGCTAAACCAACGTTGTCCAAGTGGGAGTAAAACCTCGTAACCAAGAAGTACCCCGTGTGGAAGTACTAGTTGCTTAAGAAGACCAATAGCGTGAAGATCTCATAAAGAAACCAAGAACTTGTCTTGGCCAAGCTGTACGATTCAAAAGTCAAAGACCTTCACTTACAGACCCAATGAGTTCACAAAAACATAAAAAGAGAACGAGATTCCAGTAAGCAGAGGAGAAGACCTAAAGTTAAGAGAAAGAGGATGCTTGTTTTTCCTTTTCAGTGGACGATAAGGGCAAACAACGATTATCTACCATCCGCTTGTTTCGAGGGACAGTGAATACTCATTGATGTGACCACAGCAGAAGTACCTAGACCGACACGTATCCTATCGTAGCCACAGACCACCTGGCCGATGTGACCCACCATACCACAGCAGCAGCAACAACCAGTTAAACTACGAAAAACCAGAGTTGAAGGTCGAAAAGGCATAAAATCTATCTTGAAGTGAAAAAAAGCCACGAAGGAAATTGAGACTAAAGTGAAAAATGAACTAAAGCCCATAAACTCACTTTTTGACCTTTTACAATTTACACGACCAACAAGGCAAATAACCTCTGCTTCATACCCAAAATCCACCGAGCCATTTTCCTTTCTCGACGTTTCTTGTTTGTTTTGACAGAAATCAGAAAGCCAAAAACTAGTAAACCAGAAACAGAAAAGTGACCCAATCAGGCAGACTGCGAGTTGTATTTTTGAACCAAAATTTATCCTTTATTAGCAAAACTTTCTGCTCCAGTTCTATAACATCAATAAAAAGTAACATAGACCCATAAAATGGAAACTAAATTCAATACAAGGAAACTTTCACATTAATGTTATTGATACCTTTAAATGGACAATGCCAACAGCTTTCTGATGTTTCCTTCTGTGACTTCCACTGTCCATTCGCGAAAGCCGACCTGAGGAGATATCACCGATCAGTCGAACCTCGTCGTTCGGTGTTAAAGTATTGAGATTCTCCGACCGGCGAATCTTCGAGTAAGAAAGCACGCCGTTTTTCAGCGAAAACCACCGGGATCTCCACCCTTTTCCGTAATTCGTCCACTTGTAGAGGACCCCGGCGACGGTTGCGTCGGCTCCCAGTGGCGTCAGCCTGACGTCAGATCCACGGGATAACGTCCCCGGCAACGACCTTGCTCTGTTCAGTGACATGTCCGGCGACTGGTCGCCCATTCCTGTACCCTCCAGCGAGATGCAACACAATGGGTGGATTTCTCTGACTCTCATTTTCAAATAACCATGCAAGTAAAGAGGAAGCGGAGAGGGAGTCGATCAAATCTTTTAATTTTCCATTAAATTTCCCAAAAGAAAACCTCCCGTAAGAAGAAAACCGATAACCCAGAAAATCCCAGAATGTTAAACGAAGAAAGGTCTGTGGAAATAACCAAAGTTCTCTTCTTTCTAGGCGAACCCAATAAGCTCTGAAATTTATGAGGAAAAAAGCGTCGTCTATTTTTTTTTTCCTTCTGTTATCTTTACGATTTCTAAATCTAAAATGCAATATATACAACAAAAATATTAATAAGATAGAGACGGGGAAGCTTTAACACGCTCGTCTGTGACTTGGTCATGGAAATATATTTAGATTGTGTTGATTCTCCTCTCCACCGAAGTTATATAAATACACACACGCGCGAGGCTGAAGGGGAAGCAGTTGAGCGGGTGAAGGCCGATGGTGGCATAAAGGTAATTTAATTATACGTGACGTTGAATCCAAGTCGAGTTAAATGCAAAAGCCTTGTTCTTTCGTCCTCCTTTTTTTATATTATTGCAAGTTTCTTTTCCTTCTTTCTTTTTGCAGAAACAAGGTGACAGTCTTCTCACAGTTTTTGTTTTAATAAATTAAAATATTGTTGCAAGTATAGCAAATTAATTAATAAAATCGATGCATAGGAAAATGGCAACGCCTGGTTTTTGTGTTAACGTTGTCAAATGGGACAATTTGATGGCTTATTTTATTAGCGCAGTTGATTATATCAATAGATTTAATTAGTAAATAATATCAACTGTTTATTAAAAATATTTAGTAATATTAGCTGTTTGGTATTAATTATTTATGTATAAAATAACTTATGATTACAATACTTAAAAAAAATTATAAGAACATGAATATTATATCTTAGTATTGTATTGAATATTCTTATAAAAATTTAGATTTTCAATAATAATAGTTAGTAATGTAATTAAGGTAAAAAAAATTGAATTTATTAATACTGACGCAAATTTCTTACTCCCTCCGATTCATAATAAGTGTCATTTTAGATATATTTTAATTATTCAAAATAAGTGTCATTATTTACTTTGTATGCATGTTTATAATT
>JANZXV010000211.1:27953656-27967293 GCA_027576455.1 Erythroxylum roigii | reverse complement strand
AGTTTTAATTTATCTGATTCTAATTATGAATTAGAATTATAATTTATAATCATTGCCAACATATTAGGAACCTAATGAGTCACACATAAAAGGTCTATAAAGGAGAAAATGAAATTAGAATTAAGTTGGACTTAATTGAGAATTTTTAGAAACTTTAAGGGTCAATATGTGATATTTGATCTCATAAGGATTTATTAATAATTATAATTAAAGTTTGACTTTAGTTGTAATTTTAATAAAATCCAAAGATATAAAAAATAAGATTTTTCATATAAAAGGAAAAATTAGAAAAATGGATGCTAGCACTTCTAACAAAATTTCCTCTCAAATTTGATTTGAGTTTTTCTCTGAAAAGATCTGTGGATACCGTTAAAAGCCGGACGATTGAACGACTCGTGGAATTGACAATTTCGAAGAATTGGAAATTTGTAACAAGAAATCGAAAAAAGTTAGTTTAACTTTGTCAATTTCTTGTTTTATGTTTCAAATTTAATTATGTTAAAGTTGATTTTATGGAAAATTTTTATTTTATTTCCACTGCGCTTAGATTTGATGTTGCGTTAATTTTTCAACACATGGTACATGACTGTATCCCTAATCATGTTCATAAAAACTAAGAGGATTTATCATCTACGACACAGGCGTGACTAAATTGTGTCCATATAAGAAGAAAATTAGTTAAGTATTCCTAGCCATATTTACAATCAACAATCTTATCTAAAAATGCATTTATGATGAAATTTAAGTTCTAGAAGAAATCTAAGAACCATTAAAGTCATATTAAGTTTGGTTAAGATTGGTAACTAACTCTTTGAAAAAAAAAATTGTACCAATATATATATATATAATTGTAACTAACTCTTTGAAAAAAATTGTCCCAATAAAATAAATAGATATAGAATACTATATTTACAATAATGTATTCACATTATCACATTATTGTAAATATAGTATTCTATATCTATCATCATTATTATTCAATTGTCGTAAAATAGATCTTGACTCTCGATTACATAGGCATACTCAATTGGTCGGACGAATCATATTATAATTTTTTTTATGTTTTTATTATTTATTATATTCTTACCATACATTATTTCTCATTATATTTATTTAAATAACTATAGAAAATGCCATAGCTATTTTCTTTTTATTAAAGAACATATTTTTCTTTGACGACCTTCTCCTAGGTAAAAATGCTTACTTCTTTTTTTCTCTTATAATAACTAGGCTTGTTATTTGACGATTGATTTAAAAAGTTTTAGAGTTTAGAGGTCCCAATCATAATGTTTTTCATTCTATGCATGCCCTCATGGTAAAAAGATCAATTTCTCGGAAATCATTGACATGAAAATCATGTTTTTTACATACGATATCAGTGCATGGACATCAAATACAGAAATGTTCAAAAGATCATTTTCAGTAGTGTTAGTTCTTCTTGGCCCTATGATCGTACTCTTCAAAACCAGAAAACAGTGTTTTATCATAAAATTTGCTTGGTCATCTTCGACTATCCATTTCTTGTCATTAATTAGAGCAAGACTCGTTTTTCACGATTAGATCTTTTAGTCTTCCAAAATTATTCTCTCTTTGATTATTTTAATTAGCACCGTATAATTAGATTTTGGTGAAACCAAAGACTAGTATCCAAGAGGGGGGCCACTGTTTAATTTGTTGTTGAAAGTGTCATAAATCTTGAAGAAAAAAAGAAAAAAAGGTTACCATAAAGCAACGTTCATGAAGCTGTAGGGGAGGTAGGTTGAACACTACTTAAATCAATTACTATTACAACCGACCCTGCAAGGTCTCCGACATAATAATAGAATGAATTTCCTCCCATATCAAGTTCTCATTAAATGTAGGAAAAAAAAACAATAGATTTTACCTTAGACTTCTTCGTTGTCTAAAATAGGTTAAATGCTCGCCCATACAAATCAAACCGGACTGGTTTTCGATTTTTTACATCATTTTCTAAAATAGGTTAAATACTCGCCCATACCAATTTAATAAGTTGATTAGATGAGGTACTTAAGCTTCTTGACTTATAACAGTAGAGTTTTTTTTTTCTGTAGCGTTTTTTTTAGAAGAATTTTTTCAAGAAGTCAGTTGACTGTTTGCGTGTCATTTAAAAAAGAGTTTTTTTTAAAGAGCTTTATACAGTAAGACTGTTTGGTAACATTAAAAAAAACACTTTTAATTTTAACTATATTTTATTTTGTAATAAAAATTATTTAAGCATATAAAAATTATTTATGTTTTATATGTTTAAAATAATTTTAAACATATGAAACATAAATGAAAATATATATAACCAAATCTTTTATGTAGATTATAACATAAGTAAAACTAATATAAAAATAAATATTAAAGCATATAAAAAAGCTAAATAATATTATATAATTCCTAAAATAAATGTGAAGATGGGCTTGTGGGTATTGTAGGATTTATGTGTAAAACATAAAAGCAAAAAAGACTACAAAAATAGACTCATTAATTGATCTAAAAAGTTTATGTAAAAAAACGCTTTTTTTTAAAGCTCAAAATTTGAGTTTCTTAAAAAGTTATATTTTGGTTGCTAAAAAAAATCATATCTAAATACTTTTTTATTTTACAGTTAAACAATTATTTTTTTTAAATGACTTTTGTAGTAGAGAAAAGTATTTATTGACCTTCTGAAAGCCTATCCAAATAAGCACTAAATATGGTTCGGAAAACAAATTCTCCCTAAACAAATAAGAGCACTTTATCATTAATTATTGTTCATAGTCCATAGATGCCCATCGGCAATGTTTTCTCTTCCCTTGACAGAACTTCTACGCATTTTTTTCTTTCAACATGTTATGCCACATCTCATGTATGTCTACTTTTTTTTTTTTTATATAGAAAGGGATGCATTCAGCAAGTAATTGAGTTTGTCCTACTAAGTATGGAATGTTAAAAATTATTCTTGCATGCATGAAAAGCAAAGAAGAAAATTCTCTTTGTTTATACATAAGACTTGCTGACACTTGGTATGCGCATATGATATCCTTTCTACTTTTCTTCACCTTCATTTTACATTGTTTAACACCTTGGGATATCAGTTTTAGTCCGTGGCCATGTGTCTGTTTCAAGTTTTCTTTAATTACCCACAAGAAATGTATGGGACCGCACAGAACGATTGAGATAGTCCCAATCGCAAGTCGCTTCTAGTCCCAAAGTGTTTAAAAAGGTAAGCTTAAGTTGTAAGTACCGCATATATATGGAAAACCCTAAAACTCTCAACTTGCCCACTTTATAGGCTACCCTTGTTCTTTCTTGTCTGGAACGAAGCTTTCATTGGTTGACATGAGAATATGTTTGTTTCTACATAATAAAGCATGATATTAATAAAGCTTATGGGTGATTCATACAGCTAACTGTAATGCAGACATTCTCATGTGTTGAAGAAGACGACTCCTATCTAGCACTAGATCTTTACATTTTGTGTCACTTTAAACGTTTCCACGATCCAACCTCTTTGCCCCACCAATGTTTTGTTGTATGATAAATACAAGTTCAACTCAAACTTATCACTTAATCTTAATTAAGAGTTTAGGTATATTTATCATAATTTTTATATAATTCAACCAAAGAGTCTAAGAGAATCATTTGTCATAAAATATTATTTTAGTTAATATAGTCTCTTTGTTTTTTAGTGTCACCTAAGTTGAGAGTAAATCAAATTTCACCGCCTGTATACTATCCAATTGAGATTAGAAGCAATGTTTTGAATTTTGTATTATGTTGGCCGAATAACAGTATCGTACTAGATTACCTAGAAATTTTAGATTATATCATTTTTACCGATTGGTACACTACAGTAGTAAAAAACCAATCAAATTTATAAATTGAGAAAATTTTAAGGGTTAAATTAGGAATGTTTATATATTTTTAATATAAATTACTTTTAAATAGTTAATATTTAAAAATAAAATATTTCAAAATTTTAATAACTAGAGTTATTGAACTAAAATTTAAAATATTTTTAATTTTAATCAAAATAAAGGACTAAATTTTATTTATATAAAAATTAAAAGTGTTTTATTTTAAAAATAATTTGAAAAGATATAAGATATTAGCATGTGTCAATACTATATTATACCAGGACTAAACCGAAATAAATTGTATTCACAACTCTGCTTAAAATTCAGTGTCTATATTAAATAATGATTGACTGCTTTATTCCTTAGATATTGTTTTTATATTTCTTTTTCAATTTTAATATTTTTGTTTAATTTATTTTTTATTCTTTTCATATTATTTCTGAGTATCAAACTACTTTAAATATATAACATAAGTTTATGATTTAATTTATGAATAATAAATAAAGAGAATATAGTAGGGGTGTAATTATTAAAGACCCAAATTTAATTTTTAATTTTTTACTTTAAAAAATAAAATCATTTAATATTTATTCCTATTTTATAATGTTTGGAATATTTTAATTTTAATTATTTAATTTTATTATTAAATAAATAAGAACTATTTGATTATTTAGTATTAGCTATTAATAAAAATTCTAATTAATATAATTTAATTATTCAAGTTGATATTAATGTTAAGGTTCTTAACATAACTTCACATGAGTTACATCTTCTAAAAGATACATTTTATAATATGGGACTAAATTTTAATTATATAAAATTAATGAACTATTTTATAATTTTAAAAACGACTCTATATGACATCAATAATTGTTCAATATTTGTACTATACTGTATATACCAAAATTGATATAGTCTTCACACAATATTTACAAACTTAATTAGGAGTTAAAAGACTCCTAATTCCAATTAATTTCCTCAATTTTTATTGGATAAGAATAATTTGATTAATTTGTCTAATATTGCCTTTTAAGTTCAAGAAATTGTATTTTGATAAGACAAGCGTCAAAGGAGTTAATTCAAGTGGAATAAGGGAACTTTTCCTTTTTATTAATTAACATTCTATTCCTCAAATATAATATAACATGGTTTTATGTTTAAAGAATACCATAAAATAAAATTCTAAAAGCACTATACCATATAGTATAAAAGAGTCGAGGGTGCATCATTAATGTCAATATAGTAAAATCAATTTTGATAGGCATACCATAGCATACAAACTAATAGGGAAATTATCAATTTATGATAAAATTATAAAATTACCATTTATAAAAATTACAAAAAAAAACAAATTTGAAAAGAATTTTAGTGTAAAGTTTTTGTTTCAAATATACTTACACCAAATAAGTTTATTTTCCTTGCTCTTAAATCAACTTTCTATAAGTCAAAACGTTGAATTTACCATTTCTAGACAAATAGTTGACATTTGCTTTATTTTCCTTCAGCTCATAGCTATTGATCTGATTATACAAACCATAATCTCAAATCGTTGATAGAATTTCAGTTTTGTGTGCTAGAGCATAAGGAACAAATTGATGATCCCCAGTGATATTTTTGATTGAATTGAGCTCAACAATATCTCTCATACTCCAACAATTAACCATTTGTCACATCAAAAGGATGTATTGATAACATTTCCCAATAATTTGATCATATATGGTCTAACTTTGCTTTTGAGTTTCATGATTGTTTTAGTTGTGTTTGACTCATTTTTCGGTATATTAACTTTCTATATATTTCTCCCTTTGATGTAGTAAGCATTGATCCACTTAACCTATAGGGAATTCTTGTTTTCAATGATCATCAACAATTTTTTAGTAAGCATAACCAAATTACAAATCCTCAAAGAGAGCACATTCAACCTACAATGCTTTTTTAGAGAGCATACTTCTAACCATTTGATGGGATTGTAGAGTTTATATGTCCTATTTCTAAACTACAAAACTTTTTAAGAATAGCATCAGTTGTCTTGATAACATCCTTGGGAAAATATATATGAGCTGCCCAATGTATAGTTTAGTGCATTTAGTATAGAAAAGATGAGTTGTGCTGTCCCAGCTGGGGACAAAGCTTTCAGACTCTAACCTAATATCCTAGCTTATATTTTATCAATTAGCAATTTTTAATCTCTATAAGTTGACTTAGAATCAGTAATAGAAACTCCCAGACATACAAATAGTAAGTCATGTCTGTTAAATCCTGTAACTTCAAGTATCATTGTTTCCTGATCCATAGTTTTATTATAGATGTAGCTAGAGCTTTTTCTATAGTTCACTTCAAGTCTAGACATTCTAGAAATCATTTTGATTGCAGTCATCAAAGCCACTATAGATATTATTACTGCTATCCAATAAAGACCAGATTTGTTATCCTTAGCCTTTTACACTTAGAATGATATCTGAAATTCTTTGTTCTCTCCACCATCCTCGTAAGTGTTATGTAAAAAACCTCCATAACAAGAGAGAATAGGTAAGGAGTTGAAGAATCTACTTTCCTTATACCTTTGCTGCTTTTAAAACTCCTTGAAGGTTCCCTATTTATAAGTATATTGAAAGATGGAGTGGTGATGCACTGAGAAATTCACACAATAAATATTTTAGGAAAATCCATCACTTTCATAATGTTAATAAGAATTTTTTACTCCACGTTGTCATAGACTTTCCTTAGATCAATCTTTAAGGTGCAATTTCTACCCCTCTTCTTTTGTAGTAACCTTTCATAAGACTCCTACATCAGAAGAATGTTTTCACTCATGGATATGCTAGGTATATATTCCCCTTATGTTTATCCATATACTTGACCAAATTCCTCTTTAATCTATTAGCTATAACCTTGGAGATGATTATATAGATGGAATTGGAACAAGTAATTGGTCTATAGTCACCGAAGTGCTTCATCTCTCCCCCTTTTGGAATTAGAGTTATGAAGTTTCTATTAATATATTTGAGCAATTTCCTGCGATTGAAGAATTCTAAAATAGCTTTATGAATCATACTCCTAGTTAAATGACAGGTTTTGTTGAAGAACATCATATTAACACCATCTGGATTAGGAGCTTTGAGTGCATTGATTGACTTAACCACTTCATCAATCTCCTCACTAGTGATAAGATTGGACAATGATTCAACATCTTCAAGAGTTATGGTTGAAAACATGATCTCTTTAAGTAGTCCAATTGTGGAGTGAGCATTAGCTGATGCATTCATGATTAAATTGAAGTAATTAGAAACTTCTTCAAGAACTCATGTTGTTCTCATGTGCTTTGATTCTCTTTGATCACATTAACAATTATGTTGAAGCATTTCCTTGTTACAAAAAATATGTAGTAGAAAGTGGAATTTCTATCACACTCTTTAAGCCATTGCTCCGTTGATCTTTGCTTCATCACAGAATGATCATATAATAAGGCTCTTGACAAGTTACACATTGCAATCTTCTCATTTTGTTGAAGTTAACTAGACTAAGGATTTCCACACAACTCATCTTGTATAATTCTAAATGCCTCTTTGGTAGTTGTTAACAAATGATCAGTGTTTCCAATATTCTCCTTATACAATTGCTTTAGGGACATTTTGATGAGTTTTAATTTTGTTGGGTAAACAAACTACTTGGTGCCTTAAACTTTAGTGGAGACTACTTTCCAGATGATTTCATCAAAGCCTGCCAAAGAGGTTTAAAAAGCCATCTATTTTGATCCTCAACCATTCTATAACTGGTGGTGTCCATTGTATTAAGTGTACCTCTTTGTAGATTATTTGTCTTGTAGAGTAAACGGTTGTCCTTTTTTGTACCACTTTTTGTTGTAGGGTGAGTTTTTAGTTCTTAAAGATTTTCACATTTATCCATCATCATTACCGAGTTGTGATTCCAAATGTTACCGACCACGTAGTCATAACTAATATTTTTGCATTATTTGGATTCAATTATAGCTAATTGAATATGACTTTTAAGTAGAACCTTGGTCAAACTTTTGCTAGGAAAAGGCGATTATGTACTTACCTAGCTTTTAGGTATGAGTGACATATTGAAGTATTTCCTAAAATTACTTATTAAATCATTATTAAGTTTTGAGGTAATGATCGAAGCTATAGTTCTTAGCGTATTCTACATGACGTAAATATATTATGTAGCCTTATTAATTTCCTAAACTGAAGCTTTATATAATTCCTCTAATTTAGTGTTAATAACTTAAGGTAAAAGAAAGCTTAGCTTTGGTGACAAGGATTAAATTATCGAAATAGAACAAGTGTGATATGAGTGGGCCACCATTTGTAAATCTAATTGGTCTCCATATTGCTTTAAAAATAAGCTCCTATATACATATATAGCCAGATGATTCATACATATGACAAAAACGTATAGTGACAGATAGTGAAATTGCTTAATACCCTATGTCAATTTAAATGTGCTTGATTACATCTTGTTCCAAGCAACTACATAGAACATAAGGTTAACGATGATAAAATTAACTGAACTAGATGTAAGGATAAACCTGATTATGTCAAGGTCTCTTATATCAAACTCCATTCAAGTTTGTTGAAAACTTTATACTGATCAATTTTAATAGCTATAAATCCTTTTTCCCTTTCCTTGTCTATATTAGTACATATTTTCTTACATTAGTAACATATTATTACTAATTTGAACCCAAGAATAAAGCTAGAATGGGTAGGAAGAATAAGTGATGGCACAATTCCTTTCATTCTAGTTACTATTATTGTTAGAATGATATTGTATGTTATGTTACAAAAAGCTAATAGAATAGAATAGCGTTAATAAATCAAGTTTGGACGTTTTATAAATGAGAACCCATAGCATTTAGTTAACCTATTACAAGAAATGAACTGAAACAAAGATATTTAAAATGAAATTAGTGATTGAGGGTTCAATTGGAGACCTAAAATTTTAGTAAAAGAGAAGTGCTTTGTCTAAACTCAAAGCTTTATAAACACATATATTAAATATTGCTCTCTTGATTTCTTTCACAATAATAGTTCTGAGAAGAGTAACACTCTCTTCATAAGTCGGTGCGTAGGAAGGCCTTATTTATATGGTATGTCCATAATGGTTTTTTCTTTATGGTGTATGATCTAGTGAAAGAAGAAATTATCATAGACTTAGGGATTTGTTTGTGTTGGCTACAGAGTAGATTCCCAATTATAAAGGAAATAATTTTATTAAGAATAACTCTTAAAAAGGGTATAGTATGAAAGTATTTAGTGTTTTTATCCTTTAAACGAATCCCTCTAACTTAACTTTTTGGAACTAGTAAAGCTCTTTTTTAAGGATAGCTTGTAATTTTTCATAGTTGATTTTCCAATCTATCAATATTGATTCTCTTGCACAAGATGGATCCCCTCAAGTCATGTTGCTAACTCTTTCTTTATTAAAAATGTCTCAAAGATGTTATTGTTCTAATTTTTCACCATTTTAGCATATCTTTAAATAGCAAAAGCTAGGCTATATTTTACATCCCAAGTATTTGTTATAAATTGGTCAAAGTCCTAATAGGTTAACTATCTTGCTTTAAACTTAGTGAAGGTCTCCTTCGAGGCCATTAATCATTGTAGAGATGGGAAATGGTGTATGATTTGAAAAAATGTGTGAAAGGTGATTAATAATTGCATCTAGATAGAAGAGACACCACCCTATATTTGCTTAGAGCATGATCTAGTCACTCTATCAAAGCTCCTCTCTTATAAGTAATATTAGGTCTATAAAATTCAAGGTTAATGAGTTCATAGCTTTTTACATTTCGTTGAAGCAAATCTTACTTCTTTTATGCATATCTAGCTCACCTTTGGATTCATCAGGAGTAAGTATAATACTAAATTCATAGAAGCCATGGATTAAGGCAAGTGTTAAATATCCTTCTTTTTATGATCCTCTGCAAGGATTTAGAGATCCAATGACTAGGGTAAAGACCAAACATATAAAGCTAGCTTTACAAGTTTTAATCATGGAGACATAAGAAAAAAGAGGTTATTCAAGATGAATCATATGCATTTCCTAGATCAATAATTTTTCTATATGTTGTTAAAGATGGAATATACTTAACACTTGGAGAATAAATCTTGAAGAATGTGTAGCAATATGGTTCATATGTTTTGAGTTAAATAAAGCCCAATTTGTTATTCAGGGTTATTTGTTTTTATTTAAGCTTTATTTGAGTTAATGTGCTTGCGTTTGTTTTTATTTAAATAATTTAACATGTTTTATTATAACTTAGCCTAATATTAACGAGCTTTAGTTACTTAAAAGAGCGCCATATACTATTTACTTAGTTTTAAGATTTCAATTTTCTATTTGGATAAGGATTTGACTTTTTCAAAGATGTTTAATTGTTCTATTCAAATTATGATGATCTTTTCCTTATAGGACCATGGATTTTAAGGAATTTATACTTATTAAAGGTTATCTTATTTGTGTAATTCAATTCATCTTAATGAAAAACTAATTTGAGAGCTTTCTTCATTTTTAGATTGGACCGTAATAAGATAGTATAATAACTTAATGTAATATGAATTATAAAGAAGTAACTAAATATAATAAGAGTGGACCCATTGGGTAACAAAATAAGAGATAAATCCTGCAATTATTTAAACCTCAATTTATCCTTATAACAAATTTTTAAAAAAATTGTCGTTTATTAGAAAATAAATCAAGTAATTCTTTATAAGAATATTTTTGGCTTAATTAAGTTAAATAGTTTCACTATATCATACTAGTTAATTAATAATAATGATAAGTGTCATTCTTATACATAACATATTTACATTTGTTCTTTTGTATCACATAGGGCATTTTGTGTATCTTACATTTTTAATTTACAATTCTATTGAAAAGTAAATAAAGTATACATAAATTATCTAATTTGACTAATTTTTAGCAAAATAACCAATGAAAATTTTCTTAATATACTCATTTTATTGGTAATTTTGGAAATATTAGTTGGAACAAAAATAATAGGAATTTATATAATTTTTTAAATTACTTTTTATTTAAGAAAATAATTATCATTTTAACCATCTGTACATAATATTGGACAATTTTAAATTATAATATCAAATTTTCATAAATTTTAAGATTAATTTTTAAAAAAATTCTCAAACTTTATTCAAATTTACAATTATAGTCCAAACATTAAAAAGTGGCAATTAAATACTCGAACTTTCAGTTTTTCTCAAATCTAACCCGACGTTAGTATTTTTGTTAATGATGCTGATGTGACAAGCCATGTCAAACATAAAATTAAACATGTATGATAACAACTGGATTAAATTTTACATATCATATTTAAATAATTAAGTAAAATTAAGGAAAATTAAAAATTGAAAGACAAGGGTAAAATCTCTAATTAATTTGGAAATAAAACTTTAGATGTGTCTTATGACCCTCTCTCTTTCGTGACCCTCTATCTTTCATCTTCTGCATCTTCCTTTGAGAACAACAATGATGAAGAAGAAGAGGAAGACAAAGATGGGTAATCTTTTGTAGTATTAGTCATTAATTAATGACAATTACTAAACACTTGGACTTGGGGAAGTTAAGAGGATGCTAGGTCTTGATGGGTAATGTTGCTTTACCTTCATCTTATCATTTCTGTCTCAAATTGGTAAAGTTAAAAGTGGGGTGAGGAGGGATTGAAGTGAAGCATCAAATGCCAAGTTGGTCTAGAGGATAACCATTTGTTTGAATTACCAGTATGGTTAAAGTAAAATGTTATCTTTGGCTTTTCAAAGGGGAAAGATCTTTGCTTTTCTTTGTTTATGTTCCTTTACACTCATTTCTTTTGATGGGTATGTTTGCTAGTTGAAGATTCTTAGTGGGTTTTGTTTAATATGATTTGTTGATTGGATTTTGGTGAAACGTGATGTGGGTTGAGCTTGAATTGAGGTTTATAGTTGTGGAATGGGTGACACTGAAGAAGCTAATGGTAAAGTTATGCAAAGGATTCAATATTTGTTTATTACTATGCAGTCATAGTTTGGCATTCCAAAGCAACCACTTTCATTGATGAACCAATTTGATATCCCACAGTTGACTCAAGCCTAAATGGGTGCTAGACATTTTGGTAAGAATTTAGATATTGAAATAGGGAAAAGAACAGGAATACCACCAACACACCCGAACCAGATCCCACCCATTTCGCGGTATTCTTAAATCCTAGTGTCTAGGTTGGTGAATCAACAAATGGTTTCATAGAATTTATGTCTGGGATTGAATCATTCATGATCTTTGTCGCAGTCGTCACCTTTCTTCTCTCTTGACTCGTTACCACCTTTAAGCCTTGAAACTTTTTGGGATTCTTCTTTATCTACTGCTTCAAATTCCATGTCAATGGATGTGTTTCTAGGGAATGGAGACACAGGTTTTCAAATTAAGTCTAACGTGTAAAATTAAAAATAGTTGTTATCGAACATGTTTAAATTTATATCCTATGTGGCTTTCTACATCAACAATATTAACGAAGATACTAACGTTGGGTTAGATTTAAAAATATTGAAAGTTCAAGTATTTAATTGTCACTTTAAAGTTCGGGCTATAATTACCAAATTGAGTATAATTTGGATTTTTTTATAATTAACCTTAAATTTTATATAATTTTAGTTTTCAATTGATATTTTTAATTATTATAATTAAAAAATAAAATATTGTCTTAATTATTATATTTATTTATAGTTTAGAATTTATAATTCTTGAATATAATAATTTTATTATCATTAACTAAAATTTCTAACTTTGCCGGAAGTTGCTAACAATGTTTCTCTTTGCTCATGCCTTAAGGCCAAAAGAGCAAAACAATCCCTAACATTTACGTTGACGTCTGAATTGGACCATAAGGTTTCAGAGTGTTCAAAATGAATCCTAATGTTTACAAAATGTTCAAAATAAACCCTGACCACTAAAGGTATTAAGTCATCGTCAGTTAATTACCTGGAAAAATTTTTACTAACGTGGAATTTTTTTATAATTTTTTTTAAAGTGAGACCCACCATGTGAGGAATTTTTAAAAATGGAAGTAGTCCCAATGTTTAAACAAAAGTGAGTGCCACTTCCAATTAAACGCATATGCTGCTACTCTTCTTCCTTCTGTCATGGACCTCCCAACAAATTAAGATCTTCCACGTAAAAACTTTTTACTTTTCTCTTTATTTTCTTTCTTAAATTTTCACTCTTTTAATTTCTTTGATGTTCTTGATACTTTAAGTAAGCTTAACTAGCTTGGTACTTTCCTGATGCTTTAAACATAAGTGCTGCAAGAAATATTTTCAATGACCATCAAAGTTACTTCAGATGATCAAATTTCTACAGTACAATTCATGAAAAACAATTTTCGTTTCTTGTTTTAATCAGCTTATCAGTGCATATTTAGCTACTTTCACGCAAACTCAAGTAGAACAAATATAAAGATTATCTTGTTAACATTTCTTACGTGGGATTTGTAATTTTATAGCATGTTTTGAGTCAAAGTTGTCAGGAGTCTTATGTCACGAGGATTCAAAGCATTGGTTTTTCTTTGTTACTAGAAAAGAAAGTGAGGTTTAAAGATGAATTTCGAAACTATTCTTCTATCAGGAGGTTAAAAATGCATTCCTAAACTATTCCCCAACAAATTTCTACAATTTGGTGTAGAATAACAGATGAACTGGTTGACGGACCTAATGCAGCCTTCATGAGCACTATAGTTCTTAATAGGTGGGAAGAGAGACTACATGAGACATTTTCGAT
>JANZXV010000211.1:27919792-27933590 GCA_027576455.1 Erythroxylum roigii | reverse complement strand
CTTCCATAACTCTTAAACCATTTCCTTTCTTATTCTTTCTTAACAAACTCTTCACACCATCCTTTTAAAGCAAGAAAAACAACAAAACCTAACTAGAAAACCTTCAAATTTCGAAACCCTAACCTTAAGAAGATGACCCACGAAAATTCTAGTTTGCTTAAACCTTCTCTTCTTCTTCTTCTTCTTCTTCTTCTTCTTCTTGTTCTTCTTCTTCACATGGCTGAACTCTCACTCTCTCCTTTCTCTTTGAAATTTTCGAAACTCTCCTCTCTCTTGATGTATTTTCGTGACTCTCTTACAAGACTAGGAAAAAATAACTTAAACCTAATACTTACCTCTCTTCCTGTTGCTAACCAAAAGCCACCTTCTCCCTTCTCTTCTTGGAAATTTTGTGAACTTCTTTCTTTCTTCTCCTTGGAAAAATCGACGAGCTTCTCTTCTCTTTTTGGTTGAAACTAACGTGAGTTTCCTCTCTTAAGACTTAGCTAATATGTTTTCTTAAACTAACAAATGACACCTCACTTAGCTACTAGAATTTTCGAGAGCTCTCCTCCAAAGCCTTAGCAATTTAATTTGAAACTCTTAAAACCTAAGCCATCTCGTGAATTCACCAACCCATACGACCCCACTTTGCTTCTTTCATTTCTTTTTATTTTTCCTAAGCTTCTTTTACAAGTTTCTTTTACTAAACTTACTTAACTAATACCCTAAGCCCATATTTCGTGGGCCCCCATTCCTAAACCTTCCCAAGCCTTAAGTCATGCCTTTTTATTTAACTAACTAACTATCTTTTTATTTAACTAACTAACTTAGCACTTAAGCCCACTAAGCCCAAGTTCCAACTTGCCCTCCTTACAACTTGAATTTTACCAAATTTCAATCTTTCCCTCCTAATTTTGTGGGCTTCCATGTATTGGTCCTTCCTTCTTCATTTAGCTACTAAATAAAAGGCTATTTACACTACTCAAGGCCCACTCAAGCCCAAGCTTCTCATTTAGTTGCAAGTGACATGGACCCTAGCCCAATGCTTCATTCACTCTTTCCTTGATTTATTTCTTCTTCATTTATAATATAGAAAAGGGCTAAAAGCCCACTTCCATCTTTCTTTTAATTTTTCCTTTACACCTTCATGTCACTTTCATGGACCAAGTCCAAATACTTTCTTTCTTCTTCATTTTCTTACAATATTTTCTTACAATATAAAAGAGCATAAGAAAGGGCTAAAAGCCCACTTATTACCCTTAAGCCTTATAACATATAATTCTACTTATGATTTTAAACTCAAATTTTAACTAAATCCTTTCAATAAATTTCTAAAGTCCACATAAGCTCTAAATTCAATAACCTAAATTCATAGGACCCTCAATTCATATAATTCTTTTACTCCTAACAACATATCACAAATAATAATTTATCAACAAATCTAGTGAACTTCATTTAATAATCATAACTTAAGCAATAAAATCCTCAATTTATTCCAACCAAATTACAAGTAATCAAACTAAAATCCTCAAAATAATTTAAACATGCCTCTAAATACTTTAAACATGCTTAATGCGAATCGGGGCCCAACATCAAATGCCACAGATTTTTATAAGTTTGATGTTCAATGAAGAACATGTAAAAGAAGCTCTAACAACTCTCAATAAATAAATATGTCAAATTTTGTCTTCAATTAGAAAGTATCATGCTTTAAAAACTAAAATACAAAAATAAGTTTTTAATACTTAATAAAAACTAGGTTTCAACTAGGAACGTTTAGGTCACAATCATAGGCCAAATTGTGTTAACTATAAAAACTTTATGCTATATAATTGATATTCGCGCCTATGGATAGTGACCATAGATCCTACTGTATATTTGGGAAATTGATCTTACTTTAGGCCATGCCTGAGGTGGAGACCGTGTTCTTCCTAGAACTTTAATTCCTACATTTAGGGAGGGGTATACGTTAGGACATGCTTACAGGTCAGCCTGATTTTAGCTAAACATAAGTATGTTACCCAACTCTATCTCTTATAATTGAATCAATATTACAAATAATGAATCTCTTATTTAGGATAGTTGTGATTGCATGAAAAGATCTCCCTAAAATGATGATGTATGTCAAAGATCTATCCACCATATGAAACTTCTTAGACTTAATGGTCTACATAGGTTTGTCCTCTAACTTTAGTAATAAGGTGATTTTTCCCAAGGTATATGTTTGCCCTTTCTAAAGTCAACTATAAGACTTATGAAGCTCCAATTATCAATTAAGACCTTTTTTTTAACTTTATAGTTAGTTAGGATCGTTATGACGACATTGCATCATCGTTAGGATTAGCAACCTTAGGATCCTCTTCTTTAAATATAATTGGCTTTGCTCCTTCATCACTTGACCCACAATATGGATGCTAGAGTTAGGCTTGCATGTGGGTTCTTAATTTGTGATATGCTCACTCTCAACTCTCCCTTTATTATCTTGTTAATGATCTAGCCCTAGGTAAGGGACCTCCAACTTTCTATAAGCTTAGGGTTAAATTGATTTAATTTCCCTTTCTTTAACACGAAGTCACCACATTCTATAGATCTAAACATTCTTCCATTTCACGTTTATAATCTTAATAAAAAAAACTATTCATTCATCTAGTCTCTTAATTACTTATCAACGGTGAGATCCTTGCTCTTTGCATAGTTAAAAATGTGGTTGAGGAATGCATTCAAATATGACAATGTAACACCATCAAAAGTGCAGGTGGTCCTTACTTAACCTATCTCTTTACTCAGACTCTCTTGTTGGACTATCCCATTATACTTCCTCTTTCTCTCATATCTTCCAATTACCTTGTACTTCCTCTTAACCCTCTTTGGGGTGAGCTCACTTTTGCTGACACACTTCCTTTAGAGTATACGTCCTATATATTGAGAGTGATTTTCAAAATGCCAAATATTGGTGTAGGCTTTTTTCAAAAATTATCACTATTATGAGAAAGGCCTACATTATTACAGTAGGGTTCTAATATGGAACTTATGTAGCCTCTACACTAAATCTTTGGATGTATCACTTAAGGTTCTTCTCTTATGCCTACACCTCATGCAAGTGAGCAAAGCAGTGTTTAGGTCACCTCTTATTACTGGTGAAGTGAGTTTCAAACCTAGATTTGAAATATTGGAAGCTTGAGATTGGCATCCTTATAATGGTCTGTACTAATCTTATGCAGCTTTTTCCATAACTAAAGTAAAGGGCTTGCATTTTAGGACATTTGAGGGTGCTTGTATATTCATTGTCCCTGAGTACCTAACAATGTCGTTAGTAGGATCTATTGTACTATTTATATGTCTCTAGGTTAGATATTTAAACTTTGTTAAAGGTGTTTCCTTTACAATCTCCTAATTGAAAGGAATGTCAATGGTTAGATGCGTTTTGTCTTACGAAACACTAAAAGGGATGACATTGTCTCTGCATCCCTCCTCAAAAGATCCCACGGTGGAATGCAGTTCCACGTATGCAGTTCTCTAGAGCCAATGTTATGGTTAGTATAATTGCCACCCTAAGGACAACTTGTTATCAACGATTACCTAAGGATGTTGTTACTTCTTGTGATTACTAAGAAGCTTTTAGTTGAGATTTTGTCACCCTTTTAATTGTCAAGAAGCTTCTCATTATTGGCAATGCATATTTGCAAGTCAATTAACTTATTTTTGGATGTTAAAAAAAATAGTCTATGCTAGTCTTTCAAATTGTTCTTGTTCTCCTTCCTAGTGTTAGAGTCATGCATTCATTGATTTCCACATTGTAGAATCTTCAAGAAACCTCATTTTAGCATTAATTTTTCAAATAGATGTTTATAAATGACGATAATTAATAAAAAAACCTCTCTTGCCTTTTTTAATTGAAAAAGTTAAAAGAAAATTGAGATAGCTTTTCTTATTTAATGTTTAAGTTACCCTCCAAGTTTACATTTTGCCCTTTTTTGTTATACTCACCTAAAAATACGTGGATAGTAAATCATTTATTTACGTGCCCCAAACTTTAGGTCTTAAAATGTAACAGAAATAAAAAATTATGATAAGACATTTGGAAGAAACATGATTTAAGGATGATAATGTCGTTTTATATATAAACAGATCTAAAATAGTATCATTTTATATTGAAAACAGGGTTGAAAAAAAGTTAAATAACACAAAGAATTTGACACCGTGTTTGGCCCCTCAAATCCTCTGTACCCTCTACCATGTCTCAACCCCGCCCCACTTCATCTCAACCATCTATTTATGTAGAATAATGCTTGTAAATGCTTTCAAATGTACGCTTAAACATCAAACACGGGGACATAATCCTCTGTCCCCCTCTACCCTCTTTTAATCTTATTCTATTTCATTTCAACCATTCATTTATATGGACTATCCCCTCTACCTTGTCTTAATCCTATTCCACTTCATCTCAACCATCTATTTCTATAGAATAATGCTTATAAATGCTTTCAAGTGTACAGTTATGATCCTCTATCCTCTCTACCCTCTCTACTTGTCAGAGGGGACAGAGGATCATGTCCCCGTGTGTTAGTGGCGTGTGTTAGTGTTTAAGTGTACACTTGAAAGCATTTACCTGCTTAGAAAACTCCGACCGACATATACCAAGTGTTCCTGATATTTGTTTGCGTAGAAAAGATGGACCTACAGATTACCAAATATGCGTTGTAGTTATACCAGCTCTACTACTACTTTTTTCGAATTGGGTCATTTGGCAAGCCCAACTGCTTCTTTCAACGACTGCAACATTTTAAGATAAATCGAACCATCTATTGCAATTCCAAGAAAGCAGGAGCAGAAAATGATTCTTCCAAAGGATGTCTCAGCTGCATTGATGTGTCCAAAAAAGAGCTTCCAACGGCCTTTGGATGCTTTTGGGCCTTCAATGCTTTTTTTTATAATTACAAATGATTAATTGCTGAAAGAGAACAAGAGCCGTTCCACATTGAAAAGCACCGCAGATAAAAAGTGACACCTACGGACGAGAAGCTCAGGTCTTACAAGATTTTGGATAAATTTGAGTTTTTTTTTTTAAAATATGTGAGCTCACTTCAATTCTGGTACCGTATGCACAAAGAGGTAGTGCCTTTATCCCTGATGCATAGGCCCAGAATATAGTCCTCGCAAGCTATATAATGGTAGAAGTAAATGAATTATGAACACCCTACGATAGCATCATATTCCTATTACCGATATCATACGGTTGGTTCAATCAAAATTTCAGGATTTGAACAGAACAAGTTACAGATAAAATTCCAAAGAAGCGTCTTCAATAGGATATGGTATCAGATTATTGTCGTTCGAAAACAAAGTATAACATTTTACTGAGATTGAGAAATGAATGTGGATGTCAATCACCAATGTTAGCGTACAACTTTGAAGAAGCAAAATGCTTCGCAGCAATTTGCTGAATTCGTTGGGTAGGAATTTCGTTTTGGTATTACCTGTGCACAGTCAAATAGATGACTAGTCCTCCAAAAGTTTTACCAGAGCATCAGATAGTTGAGAGTGCTATCTTCCATGTTTGCTCTGCAGTGTATAAAAATTCTACAAGGGTCCACTACCATTTCCAAGTAATGGGGGAAGCATCTTCTATGTCTTCCCATGCTGAAAAATACTTAGGTTGCACCTCGAACGATTATCTGATATAGTATCATGCTGCACAGATGAGAATTAGTCTATTCAGTAAAAATATTGCAGATCAACCTATTTTTGCAGATTCATAACAGCTTGAACAAAATTAAACAAACTGCGTGTATTAGCAAGCAAACATTTCCCCCAAAGACAAGATAATTCATAATCACTTGCTAAATTCATCTAAAGACCACCTTAGCAAGGGTTTGAATTTCCCAAATTAACCACTCCAACCATGAAACAGATTAACCAATCATCACTACCTGGAAGTGCTTCATTATCATCCAACTATTAGACATGAAAACACAAGCTTAATAGAGAAGCCATTGTGACTAAGCATAAGAAATCTTTCAGATTCTATGAGCTTAAAAACGACAATTAGAGAAAAGCAGAGTTTTTCTCACAAGACAAGTATGCTGAAGAGGAGCAGTTAAGAGGTCACCTTAACAGAACACCTATCAATTGACGGGCAATCCAACAAAGTCCAATTGTGTGCATTCACAGAAGAGCAGCTAGAAATGTGATTCCAAACAGGTTTGAGAAAGTGAATACATGTTACCATTTTAGTCTGGTTTTGCAGATAGTAAAAGGTACGAAACTGAAATTTGTGCTCCTCAAACTTGATGGAGGGTTCCTTAAACCATGACGAGTACTACTTGGGTGTTATCATTGCTACAACAAACCTACGTACTTAAGATATCCTCTTCCCGTAAGACCTACTTAAGTTTCTAAAATCCAAAACTGACAAACAAGATCACTGAATGCCACAAATCCTACCATTCACAAACAATACCACATCAGGATCAAAAAGCAAAAAAAACAATTGGTTAGGGAACCTGTAATCCATGTTGGATTATTCTTGCATAAACCAGTTGAATCTTTAAAAGATAATTCTCCCACTCGAACCACAGTTTTGTACGTAGACATCTTAACGGTACTTGCTTAAGCCTTCGCACTTTTACTTTATACATAAATCTAATAATCACTTGCACTTGAAGCCTGTATCATCAGTAACTATTTCCGTTCTGTACCTATTTCAACTGGCACGTCACAAACTTTAATTACCCAACAACACTTCTATTCATACTTCGAAACATTTTATTAATCACCTTCTTCGTTTCCCTTGAAAAATTCGACTTCAATTTTAGAAGTTTTCAATTAATTAACGGAAATGTCAAAATCTGAAAACAACAAAATTGTTCTTTTCACCTGAAAATTTTCTCAAAACGCAGAAACCAAAAGGCGAAGAGGCCTTCAGCGACACCCAAACACGACCCAGCCACAACATCAAGAACGTAATGCCTCCCTAGCAAAACCCTGGAAGCCGCAGTGACCGCCGCCCAAACGCAAACCGCCACCACCAAAACTCCGACGACCTTTTCCACATCTCCACCAAGCCATTGCCGGACAAATCCGATCCCATTCCCCCTCAACGCACCTCCAATCACTTGAGAAGAAACCGAAACCATAGAAGCAACGAAGAAAACGCGGGAGGCGTGGCCGGAGGGAAACGAGAAATTATCAGCCGAAACGGCTGGGGACATAGAGGGATTGTACGGTGGACGGGGCCGGCGGAAGAGTATCTTGATGAGGCCGACGATGGCGAGGTCGAGGAGTAGGCCAAGGATGAAAGGAGAGAGGAAAGGCAGGAGAGTGACGGAGAGGGGAGAGAGCAACAGAGCTAACGACACTGGAAAGAAGAATCGGAAGTCGGCGGAGAATTCCAGGAGTAGGAGGAAGAGAGTCGGGAGGTACGGGTGGAACAGAGTGTGGAGGCGGCGAGAGAATTCGCCGTCTATGGCTTTGATTCGTTGAAGGAGCGTAAACGGCGGTTTCGGTGGCACAATTGCCATGTGCGGCGGGGCCGACTGACAGTTTTGATTTGGTGGTCGTTAGGCGTCTAGATCTTCGGAATAATATAACTCTGCCTTTTTATGTCTCGTGGAAAAACGTCATCGTTCTTTTTAAAATTTCTTTTTAAAATTTAAATACTTTATTACTCTTCCTAAAATTTGTGATTTATGCCAAGTTGGCCCAACCTATCTTCTTTTCGCCACCTTCCTACGCTTTGTAAGACCCAACCTTAGATTCTTATTCACATCAAATTTTGCGACATTTTTAGATGATTGTCTTCTGTAAATTTTTCACAAAATTATGGAGGACGATAGTGCACGAATATCGATGAAGTATTGGAAATGCCGACATCCTCTATCATTTTCTTTGTAACACTACAGAAGTTGCCCTCTCGTCTCACTACGAGTCTCTTCGTCACCTTTCTATACCTTGTAATACCCAACCCAAATCTTCTAATCTCAACCGCATCAAATTATGCGACATTTGAAAACGATTTCCTTATGTAAATTTATCACAGAGTTAAGGACAAAGATGGAGCAAGAATGACAATGAAACATTGACATTGATTTACAAAAAGTTGATATTATAAATTTATAGGTGTTCTTGAAAATTATTTCCTGAATTAGCAAGGATATAACAGCTTAACTAAATTTGTAAGACATTTTTATATGGATAAATTTACAGAAGGCACGGCTATGTAAGTACTACACGACCGAGCTAGCTAACTCACGGCCCTGTGCGCTTACACGATCATGATAGCTAACTCACAATCGTGAGTTTTCTTCGCCAAAAATTAATATGTACTCATCTAGATATTGAAGTTCAACTTATTCAATTGAAGAACAAAATCAAGACCAAGAAAGAACAAGCGTAACAAAGTTATAAATGAATATGTAATGTATACTTACTACTTAATCACTTTGATATTTTAAAGGCTTTTTATTAATAAACACTATATTTTAGCTCATTGCATGAGTCTTTTTAGTCACTAAAAAGAATTAAGGTTTTGATTTTGAAAAAAAAGGAAGATCCTTAAAACATATATTTGGGTACAGTTAAAGAAGTGCTTTAACTCAATTTTGCATTAGAAAGATCAAGTTTAACCATTTAAAGATGTTAGAATAATGATTTTAGGTGTATTGGTAGACTTATATATGTTAATGGTAGAAAATATAAGTTAAACAAAATTTATGTACCAAGACTTTGTAGCAATGTTGATTGTGCATTGGTCAACCAATGTGTTACAATCAACCAATGTTCCAACAGTTAGTACATCTATCAACCGAACATTAATCAACCAATACAATCTTTCTCAAGAGTAACATTAATGTTCCAATAGTTACTACATTGGCTAACCGCATGTTGATCAATCAATACACTGTAACTAATAATTGATAATGATGATTTCTTATTTTTAACAGCTACTTTGATCCAAACCCAATAAGGTATTCTGAATTTGTAAATTCTTTTGTGAGTATTGTTACTCTTCTTCTTAGAAAAAGATTGTAAAAAGAGGTACTTTTACTCATGAAAAAATAAATTATTACAACAAGTTTCCTCTTCACCTTATTGGAAAAAGAGACTTATTGAAAATTTTAAGAAATGTCTTAAAGAGTGGATTTTAGCAATATTGGTTTTTGAAACTACTATAAATTACTTTTTCTTTCTTTAAGTTATTTCTATCATAAATTAGTTTTCCTTTCTTTTACTCCTTAGCTCTTCAAAATATTGTTTGATTATGTTATTGATTAATATTAAGTTACTTTAATAATAAATTGATAATCTTAAGAGTCAAGGTGTGACTCACTAATTAGGTTATTTTTATCATAAATTAATAATCTTAAGAGTCAAGGTGTGAGTCTCCCCAGAGTTTCGTCGTGGCAAACATTGCGTGTCATTGTCGGACCTCTCAACTAAGAGCAAGAACCAAATATAAAATTTTCGTAACTATTTATGATATGTTCCCCATGCTAACTGGTCTCATGAAGTATGGTCAACAATATTGGATCATTCTTCATCCAATTATATGGATTGATCTAACAATGATGATTTTTTTTATATTATGTTTACAGGTTACAGAATCACATAAAATTGTATCTACCTCCATATGTAGATATGGAATGTATAAATTAGGTATAAACGACATAATAAAGATAAATTTATACTCAAATTTGAACTTGCAACAGATACAACTGAAAAGCAACTAAAAAATTTCACTTAACTTAGACTTATGACTGAGAGAGTCTTGGATAGAATAGCAAATGTTCCCTGAATGTATCATAATTTTTTGCCTAATTCTTCTTCTAATGATCGACTCAACCTTTGATCCAAAAAGTATACCTTGGTTATATTTCATCTCTTCAACAAATTTAGTAATGAGTATAATGGCCCTATTGTTCTGATGGAGAGAAGAACCTATGATTAGCTTTTTGGGAAATGTCCAAACAAACAAAGTATTTTTATTTTTAGAATTGTTTCTTATCTTACTATGTTCAACTGTATGTATTCCTCTATCTGTAGAGTACATAAACAATTCAAAATGGCTCGCCTTTTTTTATTTTTAGAATTGTTCCTAGTCAAATAGCAATAATTCGAAGCACTTCTTTACACACTATTTTGAAAACCCAAGCACTCAATTGTATGGATATGTAAAATACAAGATTTTCAATCCTAGTCAGTGAATGATTTGTCCACTTCATAGATGCAATTTGGCCAAAAATTTTATAAATTGTCTGATTCTTGATTATCGAATCTTGTTCTTTTTTAGTTTTAGTTTTATTCAAGTCATATTCTCTAAATAGAAATAATAGAATTGGAATTCTTTTTCGTTGTGAAAGTTTGTTTATTATTTCTTTTATAAAGAAAATTTTTATGACCCAGTTTTTTTCTTTCTTTTGATAAATTGAAAAGGAAATTTTATATTTTTTTCATTTTCCCTTTCACTCGTAGTATGGGACAGAAGTGGGCTTTAGAAGGACTACTAAATGAGTTGAGAAATCAAATTGTATCAGTATTTTTATATATCTTTCTGCAAAGACTTTTGAATTTAACCATTCGAATTGAATTAAATTCAATTATTGAATACAATTTCTAAATTATATTGGATTCGAGTAATTCAAATAGAGTTATGTATTCTAAGATTTTTGGCCTTGGAGGTATAAAGCAGCATTTGACGATATTCGAAATATGCTCTCTATCTCGACGTCCTCCATTATTCATGTTTATAGAGAGGTCAATAGCTTTGCAGACTTTTTAGCAAAGTTAACTTCGGGTGGTCGCTCGACACAATTTGCTACGGAAATTGCACTACCTCTTCATCTCCGGACAATCTTGCGACTGGAACAGAATTTTGTTCCCTACATACGATATAAACTATGAGTTTCACATCTTTTATTTATATGCTCTTTGTATCGCACTATATTTGCTCTTGTAGAGCCATGCACTAATAAAATTCTCTTTTTCAAAAAAAGAAAAGAAAAGAATTACTACGTTTTCATGCTACTTATGAGTTATCCTATTTAGGGCAGTTTAATCTGCAGTACTTAGCTATTTAAGGTAGTTCAATCGATAGTATTTAGATATAGCATGAATCATATAAAGATAGCTTAATAAGTTAATAATGAACTCATCACTCTAAAGAAATTAAAGAAAATTTGTTATAGCTCTTGATTAGTAATGATAAATTCTCTCCTCAAAGTGAAATTTAAAAAGATGTTTTCAAATACTAATTATAAATCAATTACTAATTAGCAGAACAAACTTGATTAAATTAAAAAAAGTAGACACTATATTCATACTCTATATATCAAATTAAAATATTAGAAGAAGAAAAGATTAAATTATACGTCATAACCTTACATAAATAAGTTGAATTTAACCACTTTGACATTAATAATATTTGAGTAGTTATAACATGTCAGATATCAATGTTGATCTATTGTTATAAATTGTTTAATTAGAGAATTAAAGATAAATTAAAAGGAGTTATAATTGTGAATTAGAATCATAATTTATAATTACTACTAACATATTAGGAAACTAATGAGTTACAAATAAAAAGCAGTTAAAAAAGTAATTTAAAATGAATTTTATTGTTAAGTTTGAAAATTTTTATGATCAAATAGAAGTATTAAAATTAAACTTCCTTATTATATTCATAGTTTAGAAAGACAACGTTAAGGTAAACAGGGTATAGGTACAAATGATGCAGTCTGAAACTATGGACGATTTATATCCTAATTAAACTCTAAAATCTCGTTTTCTCCACCTTGAGTCAGAGAAGAAGCAGTAAATGAAGGCGCCACAATAACAGAAGAATAAACCTTGGAAGTAAAACCTTCAAATGATGGGCCACACAGGTTGTTGAAACCTCTTGGTCATAAAGACCATAGCACATATGTCGATTGTGTTCATTCGTCGTAGTTGATGATGAACAAACGATGGTATCTTTAACGACCACGTCAAAGTCCAAGGAATAAATCCCTGTACTTTGATTGCCTAAGGGCCAACCTTGGGTTGATTATGATGATGAAGAGAGCATCAGATAAATATAGTTTTCATATTATAATGTTAAAGGAATGATGATGAGGATAATGGCAGGATTCGTTGTCGGATTTAGGTTATTTTGGTTTCAAAAAGTATTAGAGCTGAAATATGAAGAGAAGAAATAGGGGAAAGTTTTCTAATATTTTTTCCTTATTCACCATCAGCTATTTATATTGAATAAGAAGCAACTTCTATCCTAATTTGTTGCCTAAAATCTGGACTATTATAACTGAAAATAAATAACAACTAAATATTCAAATTAAAGATTTTATTTTAATCTCAACTAATTTTATTCCACCAAAAACTGCTAATGATTTGGAACTAAAGTGCCAATATTCAACACTCCTCCTTAGCACTTTTGTGACAAATGCCAATCTTATGTCTAGAGCTTCAAACCTTTCCTTGGGCAAAGCCTTAGTAAACATGTCTGCAAGTTGATGATCAAATGAACAATGAACCAAAACTATTTCATTGGATTGTTGTACCTCAAGAATAAAATGAAATTTGATTTTGATATGTTTTGTCCTGCTATGGAACACTGGATTCTTCGAGATTGCCACTGCTGAAAGATTATCACGTTTGATTTCATTAGGACCTTTATGTTGTCAACCAAGATCCATTAACAACTTCCTTAACCAAATAGCATGATTCATAGCAGAGGTAGCAACAATATATTCCGCTTCGGCAGTCGATTGTGTTGTTGTTTCTTGCTTCTTTGAGCTCCATGTGAAGACACCTAAACCTAAAGAAAAAAAGATTCCCATAAGTACTTTTGAAATCATCTAGATAGCCTCCCCAGTCACTATCTGAATATCCTAACAACTTCACGTATTCATCTCCTACATTCTTAAACATAACACCAAAGTCTATGGTACCCTTCAAGTACCTAAGTATTCTTTTTGCAATTGTAAAATGTCTTTCAGATGGAGAATGCATGTATCTAGATAGAATAATTACAACAAACATGATATCTGGTCATGTTCCTATAAGATATAAGAGACTTACTATAAGACTTCTGAACATATCTTCATCAGCTTTCTTTGCATCATCATCTTTACTTAATTTCTCAGATGTTAATATTGGGATATTTACTAGCTTACAATCCTCCATGACAAACTTCTTCAATATATCAGCAACATATTTTTTCTGGCATATGAAAATACCATTTCTTGATTGCTCAACTTCCATACCCAGAAAATATTGCATCAATCCAAGATTCGTCATTTCAAATACTTTCTTCATTTCATTTTTGAAGATTTGAATGAGATTAGAATCGTCTCCAATAATGACCATATCATCAACGTACAATGAGACCACCAGAATTATGTCGTCTTTATTTTTGATGTATAAGGTTGCTTCGCTATCACTCCTTTTGAACCTAATCTGCAATAAATGGTTATTGATTCTACTGTACTAAGCTCTTGAAGCTTGTTTAAGGCCATAAAGAGCCTTTTTTTTCAGAAAATAAACATGTTTTTCTTTTCCAGAAATTACAAAGCCATTTGGTTGCTCAACATAGATCTTTTCATTAAGGAAGTCGTTCAAAAATGCCAATTTAACATCAAGTTGATGAATTTGCCATTTTTTGAAAGTAGCAAAGGCAATGATTAATCTGATAGTATCATACCTCACAACTAGGGATGGCAATGGGTTTTCAACCCGATCCATATCCATACTACCCGACCCTAAAAAATGGATATGGATGCTAAAAAATGGATTTTAAATGGATGTTAAAAAATGGATGTGGATA
>JANZXV010000211.1:27821305-27841509 GCA_027576455.1 Erythroxylum roigii | reverse complement strand
AAAGTTTGGTTTTTAAAATGTTGCAATTTAATATTAATGTTTTATTCTTGTGATGCCATGAGGAGTATAGTGTTGTTTGTCTGTAGTTCTCTCTTATCGTAGGATACGTACCGGAACGGAATGACCTACGGGCGTTCCGGTGGGTACTCTACAGTAAGGGGGCGTTACAATTAACGTGTTTTAGGTACCTAAATAGCTTAGTTCTTTAGTTGTTAGTCTCCTTCTTCTTTTTAACTCACTTGCTTGAGAATTTATTCATTACTCTTTGTTTCGAGAAGCAAAATATGTCAATATGCCCATATTTACCATAAAAGTAACATACTATGTCATATGATTTAATTGTAAGACGATGAACAATATATCTTTAATGTATTATTTAACAAATCGCCTTATTTCCTTTTCCATATATTGCGTAAAATATTGAATTTAAATTCTTATATTTCTATAAAATTCAATAAACAATGAATTTCAGGTAAAAATATGGGACCAAAGAGACAGCCTGATATAATGCGGCCCAGGTTCAGAGGCATGTTCGGAGGTACTTACAGTGAAGGTGGACCATCACAGTCTACAGTTAGCACTGACTCACCTCCTCTCCCTCCAAGGTCTACAGTTGAAAATGAGGCATCAACTACTACTCGTCATGCTACACCATCCTCAACTCATAGATCATCCACTACCCCTTTATCGGATGGAGGAGAAATCCGCCAGCCTGGAGCTGAGGGACCTGATGGAAGAAAGTACATAACAATTATCAATAATCTATAAATGAAATCATATTAAACACTTTTTTTAATTAAGATATAGGTTTATTGGTTTTTTCACTGTATAAAATTACTTCTTATATTAGGTTAATTCTGTCTAGAGCATGTTCTAGAAATATGACATCAAAATTTACGGAAATGATTGATCCTGAGGGTTATGTGTGGAAGAATATCTCTCAGGTCACAAAGAGATTTTACTTTCAAGAGTTTGAGGTACAATAAAATTTTATTTTCTTTTTATATTAACTTTTATACATTAATTAGATAAATATTATAACATTATAGTAGTTTAATTTTTTTTCTTTTTATTTCAAAAAGAATTTTTCTAAGATTTTGGTTTCGATGTCTTCACATATAAAGTATGGGAGAGGTGAGCTCGTACACGTTATCGCAACTTTATTGGTACGACACACAAGGTTGGTCTACGACCGCCTTATATTTTGGAACAAATATGGAGTCGTTGGCAGGAGTATTGAATATTACTTGAGGCAATGTCCATCTCAGGGCATAACTCCACCAACAAATGTGGAGGCCCAAGGGGAGAGAGTCTTCTCGTACATACGGGAGGATCAATAACCCACCACGAGCATGTATAAAGAGTTGTAAGTATCTAAACTTGACACTTATATTGTAAATGTTTTACTTTGCTGTATTATGCATAATGATAATGGTATAAATGTCTGGTGCCATATATGGCTGTGTTGAGAGATTTTATTTATTCAACAGGGGGAAATATCATAAAAATAGAGGAAACTCTATCGAAATTTTTATAAAATTTAGTTCACTTGTAACATTTTAGGTCAAATATGCAGGAAAAGTCTATGGGCATGAGGCCTACACCTACTTAAGTGTTTTTGCACACTTACACGAAGAAGCATGATGGTCTGATATTCTTCAACAGTCGAAGTAGAGAACTGAATGTATGTGAAGTTAATGTCTTATTATTATTTATTAATAATTATCACTTACTAATATAAATACCAAATACAAGAAACCATTCAGCAACAATCTCAGCAGGAACAACCTGTTGATGAGAGTCAGATGTATCTTAACGAAGTGGGTGGTAGGGACCGTTGTGGAAGGATCTTCGGGCTAGGTTCATTTGCGAACACATGTTATTTGCAATCCTCTACATCTAGTACAACAGCATCGAGTAGACGGTCGCAAACCGATCAAGTCAATCGGCTTCAGACAATAGTGGACACATTAATAAGCACCATAGCTCAGCTGAGACAAGAGATGGATGAGTTGAAGGCGAGGGGTAGCACCTCGGAGCACCGGCGGTCACCCAAATATTAGGATTGTTGTAGTCATTTCTTTTGAATTACAAACACTTATTGTATATACTTTAATGTTTTCATTATCAATTAAGATAATTTTAACTTTATATCATCAAGCAACTTTCTGTTTAAACAAATAAATTTATTGTGCACAGATAATTCGTAACTGTTAAAATTATGCATTTATCATAAGATTTTTTTAATAAAAATTCTTAACTTTATTTACCAATGGAATATAAAAGATCGTCGCAAAAAAGCACTATATTTACCGACGGAATATATTAAACCGTCGGTAAATTTTATGATATTTACCGACTGTTCTTCTTCTGCTGTTACCATATTAAAACCTTTTGCGATTATCTGAACTACAGTTTACCAACCGTTCTTCTTTTTTCATCGGCAAATTTACTGACGGAAATAGTTTTCCGTTGGAAAATTTTACCGACGGTTATGTCTGTCCGTGGGTAAATTTTACCAACGGACGGACACATGAAAAGTTTGTCGTTAAATGTACCTACGCTCGTATTAACGATGCCTTTTGTCCGTTGTTAAATTTCGTCGGTAATTTATTTTACCGACAGAATACAAGCATTTTTTGTTGATAATCTACATATTTGTTATTGTGTCTATCATATTCTATTAAATTTCGTCAACATATTTATATAAATCCTACACAAATATATAAATAATATTTAATAAAATATAATTGAAACCGACTAACCATAACAAAGGTTTGATGTGTCTTCGGTGCTAGTAAACAAAAGATTTGATACAGCTAGAATGAAGAAAAGATAGGTCTAGGTAGCCAACTAAGCATTGCTATTTGCCACAAACAATAAATGAGAATCTATGACAATATCTTCAAAAGCTTGGAGATTACTGTTTAAGTTAATTTGCCAGCCTTCGTGCAGACCCTATGTCTCGATCTCAGAGGAAGGCCTCATATTTTGGCGGATCTTCCATATACAACGATGGCTGGTGGTTTTGAGAAATCAAAATTTATGACGTGGTCCTTAAAATTAGGTGCATGCTAATTATTATTTATCATATTTGTTTGTATTTAGGAGGGGAGGCTTTTTATTTATCTGCTTTTAAAGCAGATTAATCTTTTGATTAGTAAATAGCTATTTTTTTTATAATGTTGAGCTAATCAGCTTTATTACTGTTACTTATTGCTTGCTTCTCAAGCGTGTATGCTAATCCAGTTTAAGCTTTCACATAAACTATATTCCGCGTTCAAACTTCAACCGTGAGACTATTCTCCTGTTGAAAATGGTAAGAGGCGTGCAGTTAGAATGCAACAAAATTTTGAGGTCTTGGGTTTGAGTCGTGTCCAAGATCAAAGAGGATAATACTGATTAAGGTTGTGGTCGTGTGCTCCGGAGATCCAAGCCCGTCGATACAACCCATGGACTCAACATTTAAAAGGCGCCTTTTAATATTAGGCCTTAGTTTTGTGTACCGGAGTTTGGGTCCCCCGAATACTTCAAGTTTGCACGCGACCACAACCTTAATCAATATTGTCTTCTTTAATCTTGGGGGATTCGAACCCAAAACTTCAATGTTTTGTTGCAATCTAGCTGCACGGCTCTTACCATTGAGCTACTTTTAGAAACTTTGATAATTAAGTGTGAATAGAAGAGAAAGGTGTTTTAAGGTATAGTATAAATTATAATTTCAATATTACTTTTCTATCTGATTAAACTAATTAATGATTTTTTTCCCCCTTCATGAGCGATGATGGATATGGACAACGACCTAAATGCGACACCATTAATAAACATGAAAAGATTAAACACTGTGATGCACAATGTGGGGCTACCACATAAACATAAACAAGCCATCACCAATGGCTGAGATGAAGCAAAAACATGGTGGTGGTTTGCGTTGGAAACAGTACACCTTCCATTGTTTCTACCCATTTTTAAGTCATGGATCCACTCATTCATCAACATACTATTCGATAAGCATCGAGTAAATTTTAGTTTCTCTTCGCACATTATTAAGTGTAGATTAAATGATTAGATTCTTGAAGAAAATAGAAGATTTCATGGTTGCGGAAACCCCACAAGAAGATAAGACAATGAGGGTTAAGCAACTTTGACGAGAAGTGTGTCTTTAATTAGAAATAAAAACCATAATGTTATTCTTACATACTTTTATGTGTTCCACAAGTTTCAAAATTATGAGAAATGGTGTAATGGTGGTGAAGAAAGAAGGTCATTGCGTTCCCATCAGGAGATTGCTGGGCCCAAATCCAAACAGCGGTATTGTTTCCGACTGTTTTTGAGTCTACAAAGCCTCGTAAAATCATGGATTTGAACAGACTTAATTAACAGTTCAACGAAAGAGTGGTTACTAGCTAGAGAAAAAATGTATCATATTTTATACTTTAAGTACAAATGGAATTCAATGTAGCATCTTGAAAGAGCAAGCACCAAGCAGATATACAGTTGCACTTGCCAGTATTGTTGTTACTATCAATACAAACGCTAACAGAAGTCTCGTATAGAGTGATTTGGTGTTAAAGTTGAACAAGCATGTTGATTGTTGGATGAGGGTAACGAAGTTGTGTGATTATGATCGCCTTCATAGGTTACAGCAAACATTGTAGGATCCTCCATACATCGTTCCACATGCTTTCTTGCAGGACATCCCCTCATGCTGCTACATTTGTAATAGCTCCTGACCAATTCTAGAGTTATTAATACTTTGCACAAATATCTTTGGTCCCAAATTCACGGAAGATTATTGGATATGTCATCTACATCATTTGATAAGACATAACGATCATGCATAGAGAGGAATCATCTAATAATGTCGGTGCAGTGCAGAGAAGCGGCAGAAAGCAATCTTTATATATCTGACATACCTTGGATGTGGAGATCCTTTTATAGGTTTCTGTCCATATTTCCTCCAAGAATGATCATCCTGGGGTATGTCACATGATTTACTGCTTGAAGCTGGTACACGAACTGTTGTCTTGATTCTTAATTTCCTGTAGAATATCTTTCCAAAATTCAAACTTCGGAGAATAATGCAGTAAAAGAGATGCAGATCAGCTAGTTGACATAACCTACTTGTGACATTGCATGTATTCAACTCTGTTTCGACTGAGTCCAGTAAATTATGTAATAATAGTAATTGCACAAATTCTACAACTCTGATTCATCAACTATAGATGAACGCAACATTGAGCAAATACAAGATATCCCAAAAAGCTATGAGAAGAGAATAACTGCAAAACCCACCCGAATCAAAACCATCGTTTTGTATTTCTTCACTGAAAGCCAATTAAACAGAATAGAAAGTTTTGGGCAAGGATTTACCTCCTCCTTGAGCAATGACATCCGCTGTTTGAGGATAGACATTTTCTTTTTTCCTCTTTACTCTTAATCTCACCGCTCATCTTGGAAAATATAGAGGAATCATCTCGAGAACCAACAATTTCCGATGATGAGGACATAATCTGCTTGTTTACGCCACTTGCAGCCAAACCAAAATGTGATATGCTTGGCTTCAACGAGGACGAGGAAAGGTTCAACCCCATCACCAATTTGCCAGTGACATCGTTACTGGTCTCAGGCTTCTGATTCCCCACGTAAAATAAACTCTTGGGAGTTGACCCCGCTGTTGGTTGTATACTTTTTAAAGGAAAGTTCTGGGTAACTATGTTTCTATGTGTCGAGTTGTGGGCAGAATTCTGAGGCAGAGAGAACGGGCAATCCATCAACAAAGTTGGATTGATGTCATGATAACGAGGCACAGGACCTTTCCTGATCCTCTTACAATCTGAATGTATAGATCCATCAAGCAGGTTAAGCAGATTTCTGAATTCATTTACTGCACTTTCCGCAATCAAGCTTACTTCTTGATAGCTTCTTTTCTGAGTTTGGCTCGAAATACAACTAAGGAGATAATGAGCATGTTTGAAGCTACTCGTAGCAACCTCCAAAACTTCGAAATCCCGTCTGCGGTTCCCTGAAGCACAAACATCTGAAACTTCCTTCATGTTTCGATCCTCGACAAATCATGGAAACCAAACAACCTGGAACATTCACATTCTGTCAGAGGCTTGAGGCATATTTTCTACCAACAACATCCTTGTCCAAACTTGATTGACGCGGATATTATCATGTCCGGAAAGCAGCCAAAACAATCTAATTCTAATAATAACGTTCTGTCAGGGGGTTATTCTTACAATCATATACTTGAGGTATATTGTGTATCAATACACTTGTTCAAGCTTGGTTGATGCAGATGCCTTTATGTCAAACAGATTGCCAATACAGACAAACGGTAGCTTGTTTGCCATCACTAATCTATAGAAAACTGGAGGATTCTGTACAAGGCATGCAATTAAATGAGGGAGAAGATAGATAATGGGAAGAGATATACGATCAAGTTGCAATTTGCTGGCCTAATTCATGCTTGACTGGCAATTAACACACTGATTAACAGAGCAAATTTTAGAAAACACGTAATGAATTTTAGTCGAGGAGCAAACCTCATAAGCCTTGACGTATTTCATTCAGGGAGCTCTTTGAATGGCTAGTTCCAGATGATAAGTTTGCTGTGTTCTTCCATGTTCACTCTAAAACAAGACAATGTTGCCAGTTCAGGAATGAAATAATATACCAGAGTGGATTTCAAAAGGGGGGAAAAAATGTATTCTTCCAGTTTGGCTTTTGATTTAACAAATAGTTATCCCGTTGGACTGTGGGGCATGCAAATGACTACAAGATAAAGCGGACAAATATTCAAAGGTTTAGGTGAATAGTTTTGACGTCATCTGTCAAAATTCCACTTGCCCGTGAGTCTAATCCACTGAACAATCCAATCCACCCAACCAACCGCAATCAAGCCGTCACCGTCACTCAAGAACTTGGACTTTTGGTTTATTGGTGTTTATCCTTTTTAGAGTCTATTATTGGAGCATACTTGTTCCTAAAGGATGGGCTTCTTCAGTGGCTTTGCTTCCACTCTTCCCATTATTCCTTTTTTTTCCCGCTCTTATCACATTCATGACGTCTTGTCCAATGCACATTTTAGAAGAATTCTATCCTCAACTGGTCTTTGAGTTCAGGATATCTCGAATGACTAAACCTGCAAGTTAGATAATTGGGGGGTTGATTATCTCAAATATCATGCACTATGCTGATGCGAGGAATTCAGTGCTTTGCTATTAGGAACCTATTTGCTCTCCGACAAACAATCAATATCAGCATCCGACATCACACACCAAAATTTATTGCGGTTGAGTCTCAGCTGCTCTATACTGTACTTTGTGTTATGAAAAACTTGCGTAATTGCAACGTACTTGTTCAATTTGTTTATCAGGGAAATAAAATTAGTTTGATTTAAGTTGGAAACCCGAGTAAATGTTGCATTGGAGTTGGACGCTTGTCCTTACTGCAGAGGGAAGCAACAAGAGCACATGAAATTGAGCAGCTGACTTCATAAAAAAGAATAGAACATGGACCACTCGGTATTGAGATCTTCTCCTGTCGCCTGCTTCGCTAGGAAGAACGTGATACCAGTGCAAATAAAGACATTGAGTAGGTCCTTTGTCAAGACAACCAAAAATCTAATCTTCAATTGCCATCACATATTCTAGGCTGTACCGTAATCTCTGATTAAGAAACGCACGTTACGTCAGCTGAGTACATGGATGTAAAGTGGAGATATTAAACTGTAGCATGCACTTTTTGCTGGGAATTGATGTTCTTTTGTTGATTTATTTTCAAAACAAATAGCTCTGCCCAACACCCAGAAGGCTCCACCCTACATTTCTATATTGAATATCAGCTTAGTAGTAGCACTTCAGTGCCTACGAAAATCTTTAACATCTCCTTTCCTGATTCCAACTCAATCAAATTTTGTGTAGGCAGCTTTCTTTGCCTTTCGTAAAAGAATTAACAAAGAAATAAGAATGTAGCAACCTACAAGATGGTAAGATGAATTAATTGCTCCAGTTAGCGTTTAAAGTCTGAATATCCAAAATGATCCTATTGGTCTAAACCCGGAAAATAAGGTCATGCAGTGCAATGCAATACTTGCATGCTATCTGGACTCCAATGAATTTTGTCGAGCCTTCTAATGCCACTATGAACTTCTAACTGAACTTTCCTGAACCATATCTTCTTCTAACAGAGTTGAGTCTTGAACGTCTATTCTTGACTAATGGGAAACAATTATCTTCACGAAACCCCATCTTCGCTCTCATTTGACGGTACTCCCTCGATCTTAAAACGCCTTCCAGAATGTTTATGTCTTCAAGAATTTCGTGTGCAGAAAGAGAAACAAGATCAGGTAGTATCTCCCTCTGGAAATCTTTCATTCTCCTCCCCCGTCTCAACTTCAACCCAAAATCTTTCATAGCTGTGTCATTTACTTCAAATGCATTTGATGATGCTGAATCGTCCATCATATTGCTTTCTGCAAGGTTCAGTGTCATTAACTCAAAGGTATCAGAAGAATATTGTGGCCGCTCCATTTTCTCATTTTCAGCCTCTTTGAATCCAATATTCATATGAGAATCGTTAAAACAAACTGAATTCTCTGAGGACATATGGATTAGTGATTCGGCTGCTATTTGGATCAAATCATTAACTTCAGCTGATTCTTCGTTCTTGTCAGAGACGTTGGTTTTGAGGTCAAAACTGTCAGAAATTGTTTGTCCAAGCTCACATAATGAGACTTCAGTAAGATGACATCCAAACTGGGATTTAGAACTTTCATTGGGAGCATCAGACGTGATCCGGGAGCATCTTATGTAGGAGGGGACAGTCTTAACATTGCTTGAATCATTGTCTGAAATGCAGGACTTGCATGAAACAGGAGATTTAGTTCCTTCTTGTTCTTGAAGTTTATTTTGAACTTTATCATTGAATGATAAAACATTATCATCCACTTCACTCTTTTCACAACTCTCTTCTCTTCTACACGGAGATCCTAGGTGCAGATTATTTGAGGTGTCATTGGAAGTTTTTGACTTCAGGTCAAATTTCTCAACCTTATGGTCACCACTGCAGTGGCCAATGGATGCAACCATTTCTAACTGTGGCCTGGACATGGATTCTGGACCTGAGCGGCTTCCTATATTATCACTTATTTCGTTGCACTCAGATATTCTGGAAGAAATGTCTATGCACTTATTTGGGCTGTTCAAATCCACAAGGGCAAGATTTTCAACACTGCCTTCGCAAAGCATGTGAGTATTATAGATGTCAACTTCTTGTTTCCCCGATATAGTTGGAGATATTCTTTCCTTAATACTATCAAAATGTGTTGCTGAACTATCTGCTGGGCTGGCTGTTGGAAAATAAGCGACTGTACAATCATCAGGGTAACAAGCAGATTCATCAATGTAAACTTTGTTAAGATCTAAATGGCTTCCATGATGGGGAATCAACTGCAGTAATTTTGTAAAGGAATTGTTGTTTGAGGCAGCATTTTTGTACTCTTTGATTCCTGCATAATAGATAAATGAGAAGAGCTACACCTTGCTAGATCAAATCTGCAAGAAAATGTTCAAAAGCCTATAATATCTGGTTTCATGCAGATAGTAGCAATTACCATTGGTAGATAGGGTTCGTTCTGGGCAGAACTGACTATATTGTTTGGAAGAACAACTTTCTGCAATATCATAAGGAGGATATTTCTTAGCACTCAATGAGATGATTGGATCAGGGAAGACATGATCTTCTGAATCAAACTTGCTTTTGGGATTTAACTCCAAAGTGGCAGATCCAAGATATTGTCTGTGTCTTAGATACCCTTCTGATTTCATACCAACTGAGGCCTCCAAATCGATCATGTCAGGAGAGAAGGAAGGAGTCTCCTTATCCAACAAAACCCCACTCGAGTCTATTAATCTCTGATTGTCATCTGTAATGCTTAAGGAAAGCTTCAACTCTGCTGGAGTCGAAGGCATAACAATAGAAAGAGGCTTCTTGGCATTTCCTTTAATTGGTTTATGTTCCTCAGCATGGTTAATGAAGTCATCAGCAGAAAGTTGAAGATCAAGAGGTTTCTGCAGAAGCCTATGATGTGCACTTTGGAAATCCTCAAGGAGTTCACAGCTCCCTGAACATGAGTGGTCACCCTGAAGGACAAGTTTATCATATGACCTTCACAGATGCATATACTATTATGCCCATAACAACATGAACATAAAGTCAACGTGTTTATAAACATATGACCTACAAATAACTTAAGGAAAGGCTTGTTAAGCATCCAGCTTAAACAACAGAACAAATTAAGTGAGACCACCAACTCAGTATCTTTAGTGATCAGATTTGCCAACCATAAATGGAGGTCCTTGATAGGACCTTAACTAAGGCATGAACTCCAGGTCTACAAACACCAAACATGGAAAAGAAAAAAACACCAGAGATTCAAAATAAGAAAATAAAAACCTTCTTTAATCAAGGACCCTTCCGAGTCACAATCTGTAATTGGTAGCTTTGCTTACCTTGCTTATTGATAAAATATTTACTTCTTTAGCATGTGATTTGCACGTCATAGAAAATGGAATGAGTGGCAGAGATGACTGTACTTTTGCAGTCCATGAACTGTATCTGATGCAGTCCTGGAAACCAAGATCTTTCATTAGGGATTTTTGTAGCCTGTAGAGCCGATGGAGTTCATGGACCTGTATATGTGTCATTATAAATAAATGTAAAATAATTTTTGCACATGAATAAACATCTATACCAACATTAATAGCATCATGACTATCCTTAACAGCAGAGCCACATTGGTGGCTATCAACCAAAGATCAGAGGAGTCCCCTTTACTTATGTAGCCAAAATAAAGTAACAAATGTTCAAGTCACGTTAAAAATAAGGTTGGCAAGCCAAGGACTTGTTTCAGAATTGCATGACATCAAATGTAGTAAAAACATACAGGATCCCAAGGTGAATTCAATACCTGATTCCTAAATATGAACTCCTGTTCGATCATTGTCTGTTTAATCACTTCTTGTAGTGACGTATATCTTTGTATGGAATTCGTATCAATCTCTTCTAGCATCAGCATTGTTTCCTCACAGGAACTCAACAACTACTTCAGCTCCACTTACATTTTCAAATGCTTCATGACAATTAGTTTCAGGAAGAATCTTCCTAAAAGCTTCATGCTTGCATGCATTCAACGGAAATTGTCGGCTACAAGATCAGCAGCATCAATATTACTTCCAATTCCGGAAAGACAAAGCTATACACAATCGTAGTACAATTAACTTCAATAAAGAGAAGCAATTCTGACCGGAATAAATTCAACAATTAAAAAGAAAAGACATATTATTGGTATGGAAGTCAAAAGGAGATAATGAATGAAAACATGGAAGATCAGGCAGTGTATGGCACTTCCATTTTTAGCATTTTGTTCTATCCCATGTTCCCAGCTTCTGTGGAGTTTTCTGCTTTGCATGTTTCTCTTTTTTGATCAAAAAGAAGGGAAAATTATGGTTTTGATTACTGGAAAACTTCAGCCTATACATGTACTCAAATTCTTACACCTTCCAAATGTTTGAAGAACTTTTTAATTCGGCTAATCACCAAGCGGCAGAACGGACAAATATGAAAGCAAGGATCAAAGAAACTATTTTCACACATGCAAGGGATTGAAGTGCATGAACCATTTTTGTTGACAATGAAACATGTTCAGATTCAGTTATAGGTCCACGTCTACGATCTTGGACATGATATTTAAGCACTAACCTATGGGCCCACATAGAACATGTCTCTACGAATTTTTGGACACAATCACTTTCATCAATAAACGAAGTACCATTCAATAGTAGTTCTTCATCATCACTAGTACTTATATCCCTTGTGTGAACTTCCAATATGGTAACATTCCAGATATGTCTTCACAAGAAGGTATAGTTGCTGCAGCAACCCTCATTTTATAAGTGGGGAAAATAAGCCGCACAAGGAAAAGCCAGAAACTGACAACTTAGGTGCAGGAATATATAAAAAGTCCCCAGATTTTGGGCAAATTGACACAACATCAAAATGCAGTTTATCGGAGTCGCTGCCATTCTGTTCCCGTCCAACTGTTTACTTTCTTAAATTTTACTTGACAACATTCCCGAGTTGCGGTTACAACAACCTTTTCTGTACCCAATGGGGCAAAACCGCGGAAACATTCAGAGGTTAACAAACCCAATACACCACGAAAGCCTCATTGTGCTCACAGATTCTCTGCTCGACTATCATCGAATAGCTAAAAATAGAATCGATCATTAACTTTGTAATAACCACCTAAATGCCAATTAAATATATGCATATGAACCTCGTGACGACCGAAACATGATCAAAGTTCCTGTCTTTGGCATGAAAATCCTGAACTTTAAAAGAGCATTAATCTGATCAAAATCAGAGGGCACTGGTGCAGTAAACAAAGAAGCGCATGCGACAAAGTTCATAACAAAAAGGTTACCTAATAAATATGAAGCTAAAAATCCCATAAAAAGCATACACAGTGAGAGTATACCAGATGGAGAAGAGCCCAAAAAGAAACAATCAGCAGCTTCTGCAACTGGGTTTGCTTCTTCAGAGTCCCATGTAATGAAGGACAATGTAAATCATACAACCCATTATGAGAAAGATAATTTAAGTCAGAAATAGAGCGATGGGTATAAAGTCAGGAAAGGAAACGATTTAAACAAAAGAAAAAGAAGAAAAGTGAATCAGATCAGTGGGGTTGGAAAAGAGAAGCCATGGAAAACATAGAAAGAAATAAATCTCTCGCTTGCTCTCTCTCTCCCTCCCTCTTTGTTAGGAGGAAGGAGACTAGTGAGCTTAGTATGTGTTGGCGTTATGCTCGTGGGATCATATCATTACCTGTTATGGTACTTCTTCCGGTTCTAGTTACCAACCTCGTTCTCTCTCTTTTTATTTTTATTTTTTACAGTATATTTTTGGAGACCAACTATACAAGGGTATCTTTTAAGTTATTCACACCAAAATTAATCCCTAATTAAGTTAAGTAGGTCCCTTACAGAAGATAAAGTTCTGACCTCAAATTTTAAACGACTATATACATAAAGACGGTTTGAATCTGCAACTTCACTTTAAGTCAAAAAATTTCTTACCAACTCACCTTTATCTTCAAGTTTCTTTCTCTCTATGTATATTTTAATGTATAAAATTGTTATATATACATTTTGTTTTGCTAATTTTTTAAGGCAAGTGGGCTACTACTAGGCTTTGAAGACAGAACAGTTTCCAACTGCAAGTGCAGGTTGGTTATCTTTTAATTATAGTATGTGTCTCTTGGGCCAATCTCCGTCTTTTACCATTTTGTCCCTACACCTTTTCCTTTTCTTTTGATGGGCTCATGTGGACATTTTCCAAAAGGTTTGGTTAAAAATGACATTTCCTCTTCTATGTTTTGCTATGTTTTTGTAAGTGCAAGTCAATTTAATCCTTAGTTTAAATGCTAGAAGCAATTGACCCATAACTTGATGACAGTGATGAAGAAAGGTCAGGACTCAGGACCACTTAGCTTTACTGTCATAGACACCTAGGATTCTTTGCCGCTGTTGGACGCCATTATTGTCAATTTATCATCGGGTACTTTTACTTACTTATCATTCCATAATATTTAATTACAAATACATGTTCTTCAATTCTTTACTTTGACCAGGTAATCCAAGACAAAAATTAAAAACCCGCATGGATGAACCGGCTCAGTGCAAAGACTCCATAAGTGGCGTTACCGCCGCTACTGCTATCGTCTGGAATTAGACAGAACAATTTCTGTTTTTCACCATCAAATGAGCCACAATGGCAAACCCATCATAGTTGAAGAAATCAACAACCCGCATAATAGAAAGTACAAAAATTAAAGGAATTAAACACAACATGCATCATCGACCAAGCACCGGTGACTTGCGTCATCTCTACGGTTGTTGCTTCTTTCGATAACACGTCGTTGCTTCATTCGGACCAGCGCCACTGCCATCACCTGGGAAATCATTCCCGCTGCCCGTGGTTCCTCCATGTCATCGTCAAATGTACCTCCCCTATTACTCCATGCCGCTGGGCGCTGGTTGTAAGATGTTTACATGGTTGCACGGTGACCCGCGATGAGCGGCTGCAGTGCGAAAGGCAGAATATGCCTGCATTCTGCCGGACCATCACACCCCTCTGCCATTGGTTGTTGGCCTACCGGGTCCGGGGTTTTCTGTCAGGCGATAGGATGAAGGTGGCGGCAGGAACAAGGACAGTTGTCAGAATGTGACAAAAGAAAAACAAAAAAAGAGAAACTTTATCGGAGTTTTTGGCTTGTCTGAAATTATTGATTTAAGGAATACAATACATGATCAATAAAATGTAATTGATATTCATTAATTTAGTTTATTTTTAAGAATTCTAATGTGCAGAAGTAACGAAACGTAAAATTATTTATTCTACATATTATTTTCTAGCTAAACAAAAGAATAATTATTTATTATAAATAAATTAGTATTAGAATAATTATTTCACTCTATCAAACTTATCATTAAAAGCATATAGAATGAGCTAATACAACTGGAAAATGAACCGGAGCTTAAATGGGTTAGCATTTATACCGATTTAAATGGGTTAATATCAACATGGGCTAACAAATAAAACAAAATAATTGGGCCAAGGAAATAGAACATGAACCAATTTAGGTTATGAGTTTGAACTTATAAATGTGGGTTTTATATATACATTATATAGTAAATAATATGGTAACTGAAATTTAGAAATAAGTTTCGAAAATCATATATATGATACTTAGAAATAAGTTTCCAATTGAATTATAAAATTAAAATTGATTACTTTAATATTAATTGAAAATAAACTTCAAATTTAATTTAAATTAGCAAGTTCACAAATTGAATAATAATTAGAAATGAGTTTCTAACTAAACATTATATCTAATAATTAGAAATAATTTTCTAATTAAATAATAAATTAAATAAATTGACATTATCATTGTAATGAGAATTATCAATAAGTTACAATTCAAAATTTAATTTGTTTGGTTCTATAATAATTAGAAATGTGTTTATAATTTAAATGAAATAACTGTGATTTAAATATGATTTGTTCATATGGCATTGAAGTTGTGATTTTGAGTAAATTATAATGATCATAGTTTTATTTCGAGTATGAATTCATTAATTTATTTGATGATTTCTGGTTATATGAGTGGCTTATGATTCCTACACATATGTTTTCAGGAAAATGTCGATCATGCAAAGGACCACCAGATGACTACAACACAGATGAGATGGCTCATCATCATGTTATTACCATTAATCACTTAATGCAAAAGTTGTATTTTAGAGTTTGTCTAGCTTTCATATAAGTTGAAGTAAAGTGCATGACTTTCCTCTTGACTTTGCCATAACTAGAAAGTGAGCATGATTTGGAACTTAGAATGGCCAAAGGTGAAATTATATAACTGGTTAGTGATAAACTTTATAAGAGAAGTTTGACGAAAAGAATTGACTTGGACTTTATATCTGACTGGCATCACTCAAAATAATGAGAACAATAGCAGATCAAGCTTCTAAGACTCTTATCATGTGAATTCATTAACTTTATTCCATGTAGAGTTTAACTAAGTTTTTGTGATGACCCATATAAAATATGTTTTTTTAATGTATGCCAAGTTTGATATTATTTTGTTTTATCAAAATATATGTTATATAAATGTTTATGTTTTGAAAAACTTCTTGAGTATGATAAATAGTTTTCAATTGTCATATGAATGATGGTTGAGAACATACATATTGTTTTAATTTGATAGACGATTTGAATATGATTATTCTTTATATGTGTATATGACATCACAATAATGTGAAAGTATACTATTTCTTCTGTAAAAACTTTGTGTTTCTAATATAACTATTGTATCAAAGAATATATTGCTAAACTCAATATGGGTGAACAATTAAATGGTGACAATTATAAGATTTGGAACATGAAAATCAAACATATACTAGAAGAGCAAGAGGCTCTTAAACCGTTAAACATAACCAAGGATGTTTCTAAAGAAGGCAATACTACCCAATATAAAAGACATGTGAGTTTCGCAGATATGACACTACTAAGGACATGTGGTCCGCTTTAGCTAGACATTTTGGAGGCACCATAATGACCAAAGCAAAGTCACTCACTATTAAGTTTGACACCTATAAGAAAAAACAAATCACACAATGCAAAAGCATTTGAGGCATATGTCAAACATGGTAAGTGAGTTACATGATTTTGATCAGAAATTATCAAATGAGCAACAACTACAAGTTGTGATCCAGCCATTACCTCATAGTGGGTGGTATATAAAGATGCATTTAACTCACAAGGAGAGTATCAAGACGATGGAAGATGTTATAAGGCATATAATATTAGAAGAAGAACATTTAGAAGCCTCAAAGATATCTTTTGAGGTTTATGCAATTGGCTCTAGCTTACATGGAGTGGTGAAAAAGAAGCGTAAACATCATGGTGGGTATAAGTGGATAAAGAATAAGAGACACCACAACTCTACTCAAGACTCCAAGAAGACCAAATGGAATCAACATGGAAAAGGTAAGTGATTAACTTGGATTAGGTCAATATTTAAATTTACTGCAAGTGCATGATATAGTTGTCGCTAGCATAAGCAAGTACGGGTCGATCCTACAAAGATAGTAAGTACTAGTAATTACCCTTTTTCTATTATCTAACTTATGAATAAGATTTTTGGTTTTTAATTAAAAATTAAAGTAAATAAACAAACTAAAAATTAAAACATTATGAATGCAAGACAGAGGAAAGTACTTAGAAAAATTAATATCAAATAATAATGTCCAGGTAATGAATCCCCCTAAGAATCATTAAATATTGACTCTTTATCAAGCAATTATATTATTAATTATTGGACTGTGAAAATTCCTATCTTATGTTAATATATTTCTCAAGAATATTAACAACTAATCCATCATTTAATTATCATAATCTTTTTACTTAAAACCCTTAGGATTGCATTATCGATTCATAAATTCTCCTATTAGGCTCGACTATAATCTAGAGGATTTATGTCGACCCATCTCTAGGTTTGCATGCAAATCCTTTCAATTATAATATATCTATTCATATAAGAGGATTTCTCAATCTCAATCATATGAAACCAAATCATGCATTAATATTCTTGATATATTAGAATAATAATAAAACACATAATTTGAATTATAATAAATCAGTCAATATAATTGCATCAGATAAAAGATCAAAATATATTGTTATCCTAAACTAAGGTTCATCATACCTAAACACTAAACACATTTAGTTACCACTTATAGAAAAAAAAATCAAAGATAAATCTTAAGGGTGGGAAAATCTACTCAGCCTAGCCCGAGTTGACGGGGTGTTAGGCTGGGCCTTTAACTCAGGCCAACAAGGCCGAGCTTGAAAACCTCAAACAAAAAATTGACATCATTTTGATTTATTTAATTTCCAAACATCACTTGTTCACTTCTTCTTCTATTCTTCACTTACTCATCGCATCTTCTATTCTTTGTCTCTCCCAGTTAGTTTTGTCTCTCCCAGTTAGTTTCAGTGTACACTCTCCCAGCTTCCAGCTCCCTCGTCTCATATCTCATCGTCTTTCATCGTCGCACGTCCACTGAGCCACTGTGCCACCAGCTGCAACCAGTTGCCATTTGTTGGTGCTACTAACTAACCAACGTATTAATAAGGTAGTCCGTGGTCTCTCTACTCAAATTTGGTTTGTTGTTCATATTTGATTGTTTGCAGAGTATTGTATTGACTGGTTATGATTTGGTGATTTAACTAATTTGTGATTATGAATTCTACTAATGGCAATTTCACATAATACATGTTAAATGTTTGATGAAATGCCCCTTACGTTCCATTTTTTTCTTCTTTGCAATAAATAAGGAAAAATCAAAGATTGTTAATAAAAATGGTTTGAATAATGTTTGTCTTCTTTGATTGGTCTTACCTTTAATTTTTTGGAACTATGGTAGAATAACAATGTATGAAAATCCATTATCTTCAAACACCAAATTTGGCAGCTAAGTATGCTCGCGAGAGTTGGACATCATTGCTAGAGATAATGATTAATGACCAACTAACTCTCCAAGTTAATACTTGCAATTTCTATACATTTGAATTGGTTAAGTGACATTTTTTGTTTGGCACTGCATGTGGAAAGTATGAAGAAAAATTGAACAATATCCACTAGAAGACTTTGGTTAAATAATGAAATATTAGATCCTAACTTAACAACCTAATTTCCAAAATCCAATTTAAAATATGCTCAATTTCCTACATGTTAGCATTAATTACTTGTTTTCTTCTCCAACCAATATCTTGTCTCTTGCAATGTCTTGATATTTAAGTGCCAACTTTTGGACATTAATGATTTTCATCTTTGTTTTTGAGATTATAATAAGTGTTTGAGAGCATAACACGTTAAAGCTAAATTATAATTAATCATATTGGTATATATGCCATATTAATGGTATGCTGATTATTCAATAATGGTATGCTCATTTTGATTGTTTCTAACCTTTTATCCATGATTTTTGAGATGTTTTCAAATCATGACATGTCTTTAACTTGTATTAAATTTCATCTTTGTATATATTCTTTTTCATGCAATAAAAAGTAGAAAGTAATTTATGCTTTTTGTTATTCATCTTTGTTTTTGATATTATAATAAGTGTTTAAGAGCATAATATCGTAAAGCTTGTGAAATTTTGACTTGGTATGATGGTATCAAAGTACTAAGGATTTGAAAGGGCTATATAAGAGAAAATAAGTGAGAATACCCTTTCTTTATAAACAAAAAACTCAACACCTCTAAACATGTGTTGTTGAAATAACTTCAATAAACTTCTCTACATTAACACCTCAATTATTCAATAATGGTATGCTCATTATTTAATAATGATATGCTCAATTGCTCATGTTGATTGTTTTTAACCTCAAGAATTTATATGTTGATTGTTTTTAACCTCAAGCATTTATATGTTGATTGTTTAAGATAGATGAGCATGTTTTTTCAATAGAAAGTTGTAATCTAGTACCAGAGATAGATGTGAAAACTTCTATTCCTGTATTAAGTGAAGGTAGAAGTTCAATTTGAACTCAATTAAAAAGTGATGTTTGAAATCACTTTACTAAGACTAGATCAACACAGGGGATAGAAAAATGAGAAAGCAAATATTGTCAAAAGTTATTAGTTGGTAGTTCAAAAGGTGGAATGTCTCAATTAAAGAGACATATGGATTCATTTAGTAGAAGGAAGATGATATTAGGAGGTCAAACATTTTTTACCCCTAACCTTATGAGAGGGTAGAATGAGTTGACCGCAACAGCTTATGATAGAACATATCAAGGTATTTGAGGGTTTCTTTCGTTATTGGAGATGAACATCCACTGTCTCTAGTTGGTAACAAAAGATTCAGGATGTTTTGTAATTCATCACAACTGACTTTCAAGGTTCCAAGTCGGAATACAATGAAGAAGGATATTTTGAAAATTTACGAGGAGAAGAATAAAAAGAGTTTAAGAGCATTGTCGAGTACTAAAGAATGGATTGCCATTACAACGGACATGTGAACAACTGATAACCAAAAGAAGGGTTATATGTGTAACACCTGATTCTCTGAGCCTTTTTGTATTGTTTTATACTTGGAGATGCTATTGTGTGTGTGTGTGTGTATTTTTAATGTTATATTCCCTTATATGAACTTATAGTTCATCGGTATGCAAAATCTTGGAGATTTCTAACATATAAGCTTCTAAGTATGTAAAACCGAGTCCATTGAATGGATATGACCATGGTGGTTAAATTAAATGCGTTCTAATGCCTTAGAGGTGATTAAACATGATTTATAGACTTATAGGACACTTAGTAAGCTTAACTAGAAAAGTTGATATACATAAGGGCTTATTTGCAAATTGTTAAAAGTCAAAGGACTTAAACGTAATTTTTCAATTCTTGGAGGGCCAATATGTAATTTTATAAAGGTAAGGGGCTTAATTATTATTCTCAAAAGTCCAAGGACCAAATACAAATAAAATTTTTGGTGATTCCCAAATTTTGGGCTTAATTGTAAATTTAGGAAAAATTTGGAGGGTAAAATGGTAATTTCACATAA
>JANZXV010000211.1:27805532-27821205 GCA_027576455.1 Erythroxylum roigii | reverse complement strand
CAGCAGCCTAAGCCGAAGATAGTTGGCCAACTAAGATGGTCATGAGAGAGATGAGAGCTTTTTATGTTCAATAACAACCAATCTACCAGATTAACATTCCAGAAGGAACTCAGATTATTAAAATCAGTAAAGAGATTCCAGAATTGAACAGCAACATGACAATCCCGGAGAATGTGGAGAAGGGTTTCCGGCTCGTCGTTGCAGATATCACAACGTCCAGAATCACTTAAGTGTCGTCGTTTTCTTTCCTCGTTGGTTAATACTCCATTGTTTAGGGCTAGCCAAAAAAACATTCTGACTTTTTGAGGGCCTGGCCACTTCCAAATCAGCTTCTAAGGAAAATTGCGAGAAGGAATATAATTTTCAGAAAGAAAATCATACGTAGATCTCAAAGCAACATTATTGCTCCTGCTTCGTGTACTCCTCTATGGCGTTTGGTGACTGCAAATTGGGATGCTGTGATTTCCAACACCTTCTGGGCCTTAGGTGATGGTAACACAGTCAAATTTTGGAAACATAGATGGCTGCCGGGTGTCTCAGAGCCTTTGCTGCATGCAGCTAGTGGATCTATTCCGGATACTATGATTGATAAACCTGTTTCTTTTTTTATTACTATAGATGGAGAATGGAGATGGGAGTATTTTTCTCAGTTGCTACCTACTTCAATCCACTCTCTTATTGCTGCTACACTGATACCCTCCGAGGCTTGTGGTAAGGACTCACTTTTTTGGGGGCTGTCTTCTTCAAGAGTTTTTACTTTGAGATCTACAAGAGTATTTTTCAATCTCAATCATATGAAATCAATTATGCATTAATATTTTGGATATATTAGAATAATAATAAAGCACATAATTGGATCACAACAAATCAAGTAATATAATTGCATTAGATAAAAGATCAAAACATATTATTATCCTAAACTAGGGTTCATTACACCTAGACACTAAACACGTTTAGTTAGCACTTATAGAAAAAAAATTAAAGATAAATCTACAAAGAAACTAATGGAAAACAAATAAATCATAATTATAAATCTTTCTTTTTTTTCTTATATTGGATCTTTTTGCAAAACTGGATTTGATGTTATCATGTAATGTATTTCTTGATGTATTCTTCATATTTCCTTGTTCTTTGATCAGAATTATCACATCTGAATGTATCTCATGAATTCAAAACTCGGCTCTCTTTTGTTTGCCTCCGCTCACATCCTTTTATAGTAAAATTTAGGGCTTTTGGGATATACACGAACATGTAGGAGACTATGTATATTAAAAAAACCTAAATTTTTTATTTCACATGTGCACAAAGACTTACACGCGAAACATGCATGGTCCTGTATATCAACATACACAGATGTGGGTGACCAGAACCAAAATTTTTCTCATTTTGGTCTATGAAGGCAATTATTACCAATAAATATACTTAGAGAGAATTAAGTACCAAGTATACAACAAAACTATAAAATATCAAGAAAATATGTTAAATATAGGTGTATACTTATAGTGAAATACGTATCTATCAGTAAGCGTCCTTTCAAAAAGAGGAACATGAAATGTGTCAAGTGCTATAATTGTAGCAATAAGGACCACTTAATTGGTGAATGTAGTGAGCCTAAAAATGTACAGAATTATATTATAAACATTTGTTTAGTGAATTTTTCTTATTCTCTTTTTCTGATTAAATCACATCCTTTGTGGATTGTAGACTTAAGACTAACCAACTCTGCAATAAAGGATAGAGATGCTTTCATAAAGTTCTGAAAGATTTTATGTGTAACAAAATGGTTTTATGTAGGTGATGATTCCAAAAGTGGCTATATAAGGGATTGACTTATGCCAATTAGACATGCGTGGTGGTCGAATCCTCATCCTACATGAAGTATTGTACGCTCCACAGACCTCGTGGAATCTTTTTCCTATGTTGATGTTAGTTAAACTTGATTTTCATGTAAACTTCCAGAATGATGGAATGGATTTCCAATTTTCATGTGAACTTCCACAATGATGGAATTTATTTACACCTTGTAAATATTTATTATATATATATAATCACTCATACACACTTGGATTATGCTTGTCTCTTAGATGAATAGCAATTAACATCCTTAAATCACCAGAATTATCCTTATAGATCTCCATTTGTAAGCTTAGGACAACTTGTTTTGTCTCATGGGAAACAATTATTGTGGTAGTTAATAACATTTCCTTATTAAACTTAACTTTCTTAGTAAATTTTGGTCTAAATTAGACATTAGGATTCAATAATGCCCCAACTGCAAACAACAGTGAGTAAAGTTGTATTTCTCATCTTTCATTGATGACTGTAATATAAGGTATGTAAAAAGAAGACAAAATTTTTAAGATTGGCCTCCGTTGTTTCCTTCGCCCTCTCCATGATATCTAAAATTAAGCCGTTGTAACCTTCTCATCACTATCAACTAGACAAAGTACTCTCACTAAAGGATCACAAACTCGAATTACAAATTGACACTATGACCAAAATTTATGATCTTCAAGTATAATTCTAGAAACCTTAACTTTAGCATTAGACTTGTCATACTATGATGTGACCCACTTATTACTTGTAAACATTTTCCTTAATTATTTCTTTATCAGAAAAAGTACTAAATTGATAAGAAAATTAGTCACAAACCTTATTATAGTAGGATGATACAATTCCTACCATTGGTGAAATCCTTCCTCATCAAATTAAGGACCCATGCACGATTATAGATAAAATTGGTCACTTTCTTTGCTTGCTGCATAGTCTCATCAATGATAGGAAAATATCTAGCATCTAACATATTTTCCAACATCAGGTTAATACAATGTGTATATCATAAGAAGTCCAATAAAATAATTATATCTGCTTTGTAATCTTTTCCCAGTTGCTTTGTAAGTAGCATCATTGTTAGTAATGAACTTAACAATGTTATTTGGCCCAACTTCATTCACAACTTCATCAAATATCTGAAACACAATATCAACATTTCTAAAAAGGCCAGATGCATTAATAGATTTTAAAAACATTATCCCCTTAGTAGAATAAGCTAAAAATTTATAATAGGTTCATGTATTCTATTTTTTCAACCATCACACATGATTGAAAATCTATAAGTTGACAAAGTCATTATTCTTTCATCCAAATAACTATTTATGTCATAAACAAAGCTGCTCAAAAGTTTACCTTTATAGTCATCAATTGAAGGAGTCTTAGAGTATTAACATAGACTGGTAATAATAAGACTGAGTGGTATTAAATGATACACCTGAATCATACCACCATCTAACCATTGTCATGTCCAAATTTTAAGTCATTTCTTTAGATTGTAAGGCACTACAGATTAAAGGATGAGCTCAAGGAGTTGTTTATGGTGAAAAAAATAGGCATATGCCTTCTTCTTTTCCTTACATCAGGTGTAACATTCCCTTCTTGTTGGGTAGGGATACTACCACCTTTAACATCCCCATTATCCTCCTGACCATTAGAAAAAGAACTTCCACAACCACTTTTATAATTTAGCATTTATCTTCTATCTTTTTCATGTTTACACTCTTCAAGTGAAGTTTTTATTTTCTATTTCAGGTCTTAGTGTACAATTTTACAAGGTTCTACATCACCTTTAATTCTAGTTAAATGTGTCTTTAATCTGGTGATTCTCCTACCTTTTAATTGCTTGTTATCATACATATAAATGGTATGGTTCATTTTAGGAACTAATCTAGCATGAGCCCAAGTTGAATCATCAAATCTTCCTAAAACGACTAAATTATTAGGAGTATTTGAACTCCTCTCTATTTATCTTAAAAAATAATTGAAGACATGAGTTAAATTTAAATTAATATTCAAAAATACAATTTTTAATATAATATCATTACATAATTATAAAATTCAATATTTAATTATAAGCATATCAAGATTCTAGATAGACTATATCTTACATCTTTATTTATGATAATACATTGCAAAAAAGACTTAAACACTTACAATATCACATTACTATGTATTTAACTATCCATAAGATAAGCTAATGAATATACATTTGCTACATATATATAGGATTAATATTTGTAATATCATTTCAAAATGACAACAACGAATAATATAAAAAAGCAAACATTTAACTTTCTTAACTTAATTACATATATTAAATGATTTTATTATATATTTCTTATATTTAAATGAGTAATCATATGTTAAATAACCTTTATATATAAACAATAATTAGTAAATTGTATGTTTCATATAAATTAATTAACAATTGAACAATTTAATGAATTAATTTTGATCTCATTTTTATTATTAAAATAACAAATAATATTACATGTTCTTAAACCATACACAATTCTTAATGCCCAAATGTTCTTCCATAATCCATACATAATATTATTTTGATCTTATTTTGATCTTATTTCTTTATGAATTCATAATGCCTAAATATTATTGAACTATACACAATTCACATAGCCAATTCCAACTTCCAAGCTCAATGCATATTTTATAAATCATTCACAATACACACATGACACAATCAAAACATAATGCAATTGCAATTCAGAGTAGAAATAAACAACCTAAAATACACAAAAAAAATTTAGACAAATTACAACCAAGTTAATGAGTAATGTAGGTTGGGTCAGTTCATAAGTTGGGTTGGTCCCAGGCTAAGTCAAGTTGGCTCCTAGATTAACCAGATGTAGATTTAGCTTCTGGGGTACTTTACTTTAGACCTATTTTTGTGCTAGGGATTTGGTTCCAGGGACTAACTGACTGGACGCATAAGTGATGTGTGGAGAGCAAAAGGCAACAATGGTGCATGGAGAGTAGCAGCTAACGACGGTGGTGACTAGTGTATGGAGAGTAGTGAGCAGTGGAGGAGGAAGTGGTGGTGGAGGAAGAAGCAAGAATGGAGGTAATGATGACAACTAGCGAGGAAGGGAAATGATTGGTGATAGAGAGGTGGCGGTTGCTGAAGATTGAAGACTGAAGGAGAAAATGAACTAAGTTAGGTTTTAGTTTAGATTTTTTTTTCAATTTGGTCCCTAACTTTTAAGAATTTCAATTTGGTTTACAAAAATTTTTGTTAATTTGATTATGGTACCAAGTATTTGAGTACCGTTCTCCAACCGATACATAATTGTTTCATATCTCTACCTAAATGAGAAAGTGAGACAATTTGAAAACCAAAAAGAAAAAGAAATGAATTTCCTTTGTGAAATAGTGTCATTATGATGCAAGCTTGAATTTGGTAAATATCATATAACTACTAAGAATTGAAGAATAATTTAATGAGGGAAGCCTTGAGTTGAGAAATGTGGGAGTTTCACTAAGAAATGGTTCTACAGGAGCCACATTAGTATAGCAGCTGGGTAAGATAGAATTATTCTTTAAATTCTATTTTCTCATTTTATATGTCATTTCTTTCTTTCTGTTAACCATGTATTATTCCTTAGATTCCATTTTCTAATTTTTCATGTCATTTCTTTCTTTCCGTTAACCATGTATCAGCTAGTTCATAAATAAAGGAAATTGTTAGAAAGGCTTATGTAATATGAAAGCTCTATAAATTGTAATCTTGCTGCTATAAGTAGAGGATCTATAAATGGAAATTACTTCTACTCCACTCATTATATCTCTCATTCCTTAAATTCTTCTCTTTATTTTTAGCTTATAATTCCTAGGAATTGTTCCTTCTCATTTAGTTTATCGAGTTAAAGTAAAAGGTTGATCCTTGAGTTAATTCTCAACAATAGCCTTGATCATAACATTGGTGTCAGAGTGACACGATTCTTGGTTGGTAATAATAGCTATTACGCAATTAGTGGCTAGACAATCCAATAATAGTAGCTCTTCAGAACTACAAAATAATCTTCACAGCAGACAGTCATTCCCCTCACTAAAGGAAAACTGGAGGTAATGCTCAAAACATTGTTAGATGATTATCAAGCTCGGTTTGAAAGTAGTAATCAATTGTAAAATCTTCAAATAGCTTAACACTCTAGAGCTATTTCTGAGATTGATGATTTGGTCTTTGGATTATCTATGCAAATGACAAAAATGGTGGCAAATAATATTAAAAGTAATGATATTGTTGTTATCATTAATGAACCTGTGTTTAAGGCTATTAAGGGGGATATTAATTTGGGAAAGGTACCTCTAATAAAATATCTGAACTTATTCAATAATATTACTTTAGACTTACAAAATTTACTTCCCAAAGTTTAATAAGGATGATCTTAATACTTGGCTATTTAAAGTAGAGAGGTCTTTCCTTCTAGATAGCATCAATGAATAAGCAAAGGTTCATTTGACAACTATGCACATAGAGGAAGATGCCCTACAATGAAATCAAGCCTACATAAAGAGCAGGGACAATAAGGCACTCCTATAGGATGCTTATATTAAGGACCTTAAAGAGAGTTTTAAGGAACCTTATGATGATCTCATGTTTGAGTTGATGGAGTTGAGTAGTCATGAATAGTTAAAGTGCATAGGACTTTTGACAAGATCATCAACAAGCTAAAACTCTCCCCAAAATATGAACTGAGATGTTTTATGACTGATCTGAAGGAGGATGATAGATGTTTGGTGAGGCTATCTAACCCTTAAACCTTGCAACAAGCTTATACCTTAGCCAAGACTCATAAAGTAACCTTAAAAAAAAAGAAATCAAAATTTTCGACAAATCACCCTTTCTGCCCATACCTATAAATAGTCCCGCAAAACAAAACCTATTGAAAACACTGCAAATAGTAATCTTACACAAAACACCCTTTATAAACTCTTAAAAGGGGAATGGAGCTTCCTTCAACCCAAAATCCAATAAGAGAACCTTAACCCTTACTGGGTTTAAGGAAAAGAAGGCTAAAGGTTGTGTTATTTTTGTGATGAGAAGTATAAACTGGGCCATAAATGCAAGGGAAAGAAGCCTCAATTGTTTCATATTAAGGTCAAAAATGAAGAAGACGAGGAGGAACCAAAAGAAGAAGGGTGTTTATAGGAACTAGCTCAGATTTCAGTTCAAACATTGTAAGGCATTAAAGACTTTTATGGCAAAAGGAGATTGCAAATCCTACTTAACATATGCAATACTGATAAATTCATTAATACTTCCTTAGCTCATAATCTTGGATGCAAGGTAGTTAAAAAGGGGTCATTAAGGGTCAGATTGGCAAATGGTGCTAAGAAGACCTGTGACACAATGGTGGAAGGATTTCCATGGAAGATGTAGGGAATAACCTTCATTGTTGATTTCTTCTAAATGCCTTTAGGGGTGTGACCTTGTGTTTGGTGTGCAATGTTTAACTCCTATAACATAGTCTCTTTTGACTATGATGAATGTTCTATGGATTTTCTATGAATGGCAGGATAGAGGTACTGAGGGGATCTCCAATACAGCAGGTAAGAACCAATGGAGAGTAAAAATTAGAGAAGACCTTACAACAAGGGGATATTTCACTATTGTAGTTGTTTATAGTGCATAAGGCTCAATCTCTACTAGAGCCTCATATTCAACCCTTATTAGTTTTCACAAAGGAACCCTTTGATATGTAGGAGTTATTGCAATAACATTAAGAGGTCTTTAAAGATTCTACAATTCTACCACTATTTAGGCCAGTTTATGATCACAGAATTACCTTAAAGGAAGATACAAATCCTATCAACTTAAGACATTATAAATATCCTCTTATACACAAAAAAGTTATTGAGCAGTTAACTAAAGAGTTGTTTGAACAAAGGGTGATTAGACCCAAAAATAGTGCTTTTGCTTCCCTAGTGTTTTTAGTTAAAAAGAAAGATTGAGGATGTAGGATGTGTGCAAACTATAGAGAACTTAACAAGGCTATAATTCTAGATAGGTTTCCAATACCCCTTGTAGAAGAACTTTTGGATGAGTTTACCTAGAAAGCTTACTTGAAGTATTTCGATGTTGTGTTGAACACCAAGAAGCGGAATTCTTTGGCAGATAAAATTAACAAGTATGCTTTTGGTGTACCTAAGATTGAAGACCTAGGGCACATCATTTCATAGAAAGGGGTAGCCACTGACCTTACCAAGATTCAAGCTATTCAACATTGGCTAGTTCCAAAATCAACAAAGTAATTAAGGAGATTTTTAGGCTTTACTGGTTATTACAGAAGGTTCATTTAGAACTATGGCAAGATTACTATGCCTCTTACTCAGCTTTTGAAGAAGGATTCTTTTTAATGGAATGCAACTACTAAACAAGCTTTCTAAAGGCTTAAACTGGTAATGACTCAACCACCTATTTTAGCTTTACCTAACTTTAATGGGAGTTTTGTGATTAAAACATATGCCTTAAGTGCAAGTTTTGTAGCTATGTTAATGCTAAAGGCCACCCTATAACTTTTATAAGAAAAGTCCTTTCTCATAGACATCTCTCGCAATATATGAATGGGAACTGTTGACCATCATATTTGCAGTATAGAAATGGCCATAATATTTGATAGACATACACTTTATCATAAAAACATATCAGCAAAGTCTACAATACTTGCTTGAAAATAAGGTGGCAACTCCATCCCAACAAAAAAGGCTTTCTAAGCTGATGAGTCTTAACTATGAAATTATCTATAAAAAGAGAGTAGACAATAAGGTGGCTGATGCTCTATATAGAGTCACCAGTGCATAACTATACCAATTGACTATTTCAACCATGCATTTTAATCCTTATAACCACATTAGAGAATCTTTGAAAAAAGGACCCCCACTCTACAATAGATCCTTACTAACATATTGAGGGATCCATTAACTCATCCTCAATACTTTTGGCAAGAGTAAGAACTTAAAAGGAAGAACAGACTAATGATGGGGAAGGCTTGAGATCTAAGGACAAAGATTTTACAATGGATGCATGATTCACACCAGGGTAGTCATTCATGATTATTACTACACTAAAGGCTATTTTACTGGACAAAGATGAAGTAGGATGTGGCTCAATTCATCAGGAATTGTCTTGTATGCCAAAAATGCTAGGAAGTTAATGTAGCTTACCTAGGATTATTGTAACCATTTCCTATTCTTGAATCAATTTTAGGAGGATATAACTATGGATTTCAACGAAGGTCTCCTAAAATCACATGGTAAAGAAGTCATTTTAGTAGTAATTGACAAACTTAGCAAATATGCTCATTTTATTGTCATAAAACACCCTTATATAGCCATTGAAGTTGCTCAATTATTCCTATCCATTGTTTACAAGTTGCATGGATTCCCAAAATCCATTGTCTCATATAAGGATAAAGTCTTTATCAACACCTTTTAGCAAGAATTGATGGTTATTTAAGAAATATATCAAAATTTGTCTAGTGTATACCACCCTTAATCCGACGGACAATTTGAGATAATCAACAAATGCCTAGAGGGTAACCTGTGTATGTGTTCTGTTAGGCCTACTGAATGGGCTAGATGGCTTCTTTTGGCTAAATTTTGGTACAATAATAATTTTTAATTTGCTATACAGAAGACTGCTTATGAAGGGGTCTATGGTCAATCCCCACCTATACGTTTTACTTACCTTCATAGGGAAAGTAAGATGGAATTTGTGGATAGGAGCTTGGTGGATAAGGAAGACACTATACAAATGTTAAAACGTAACCTGTGTAAGGCATTGAATAAGATGAAGCAACTAGTTGACTTGCACAGATTTGAAAGGAAATATCATATATCTCAAACTTAACCATACAAATAAATTTCTGTTGAATACGGACCATCCAATAAGTTAGCAGCTAAATACAGAGGACTTTTTCCTATAATTGTATGGGTTAGGAAGGCAACATACAGTTTACAATTGCCTCCTGGAGCTGCTATATACCCTACGTTTCATGTCTCATTACTCAAGAAGCATCTTAGTCTCCACCTATAATTGACTACCTAACGTCCTTTGTGCCTGATTAACAAGTCAAAGAACCTTAAGCTTTAATTGACTAGATAATTGTTAGGAGGACCAATCAAGCTGTTATTGAATTACTTGTGAATTGGAATAATTCTCCTACTTAGGAATGTGTGGAAGTTAGAAAGAGGGCATCAGATCCTCTGTCGTAATTATCCTGTTCCAATGACGTTTAGAGAGAGACTATCCTCATTTTGATCCTTGGAGACAAGGATCTTTTCCAGGAGGAGATACTAATGCAAGCCTGAACTTGGTAAATACCAAAAAACTACAAAGAACTGAGACTGTCCTCATTTTGATCCTCGGAGGCAAGGATCTTTTCCAGGAGGAGATACTAATGCAAGCCTGAACTTGGTAAATACCAAAAAACTACAAAGAACTGGAGAATAATTTAACGAAGAAAATCTTGGACCGGGCAATGTGGGAATTTCACCAAGAAATAGTACTTTACCAACCACGTCAGCATTATAGTTTGCTGAGAAAAAATTGTTTTTTAGATTTTTTTTTTATGTCATTTTTTTCTTTCTATTAAGTCTTAGTCACGTCACGGTTAGTCCGCAAATAAAAGAAAATTGTTAAAAAGGCCGATGTAACGTGAAAGTTTTATAAATTGTAATCTGGCTGCTGTGAGAGGAGAGGATCTATGAATGAAAATTGCGTCCACTCGACTGATTCTCTCTCGTTCCCTAAATTCTTCTCTTTTCCATGAATCGTTCTTTCTCATTCAGTTCCTCGAGTTGTCGGCAGGCTGATCCCCGACTTAATTAATTAATATTAAATACCACCGTTAACTCTGAATTTTGGCCTCTATCTGCAGATTAATTATCCTTTAAATTCACCCGCTCTGGTCGTCTGGTTATCTAAAAGATGCCTTCGTCAGAAAACTTTGTCAACATTCTCCACGTGGCGGTGATTGGAGCCGGCGCTTCTGGTCTCTTGACGGCCCGTGAGCTCAGACGAGAGGGCCACAAAGTTGTGGTCTTTGAGAAAGGTGACGAAGTTGGTGGCATCTGGGTGTACACAACGCAAGTCGAAACAGACCTGTTAGGCCTCGACCAAAACAGAGACACGGTCCACTCAAGCGTTTACGAGTCTCTCCGAACCAACTTGCCGAGAGAGGCCATGAGTTTCAGGGACTTCCCATTTGTTCCTTTGAGAGACCCCAGAAGGCATCCGGGTCACAGGGAAGTGTTGATGTACTTGCAAGAATTTGCTAGGGAGTTCGATATTGAAGAGTTGGTGAGGTTTGGGACTGAGGTTGTTAGTGTTGAACAGGTAGTTGATGGTGGGAAATTATGGAAGGTGAAGTCGAAAAGGAAGGGACTTGACGGTGACGTTGGCTGTATTGAAGATGACATGACTTTTGATGCAGTTGTTATCTGCTGTGGGAATTTCTCAGAGCCGCGTATTGCTCAATTTGCAGGTACTCAATGTTTTAATGTTTTATCTTCAACTTTCTTTTGATGTTTCTTAACTGTTCTACTGTCGTTTGTGAACACGATTGAGGTTTATGGAATGGATGATCTGGGAAAAGAGACGAATGCTTGTTGCTGGAATGGACTCTGGGGTTTATATTGATCAGTTTTGAAGATTTTGATATTTTAGTCATTAGATTTAGAAAGGTGTTTTAACATGTCCTTACTCGTTATTGCTCGAGTTTTCAGGTTTTAATTCTTGGCCTGGGAAGCAAATGCATAGCCACAATTATCGCACCCCTGAGGCCTTCAAGGATCAAGTATGTCTGAGATTCTTGCCTCTCCTAATCTCATCTCACCTATATTGTCTTCTGACGTCCATCAATTTAATATTTTAGCTATCAGAGTTAAAGGTGTGACAATGCAGTCAATCTTCTTTTAAGCTCCTATTAAGTTAATGAGATTGATTATTATCCATCCGGCAACTAATAGCTTGGGAGTACCTTAAGCTTTAATTTTAAAATTCAAACATCCAACAATTTCGGAGTTAAACTTCGAAAGGGGATTCTTATTTGCACTTTATGGATAGTTATATCTCTATCTGCGAGTTCTTGTATGTGTTCATCAAAATGCTTATCATTATATTGCAGTTGTATTGATGCTCTGTTCCCTCACTAACCCTTCGGCAGGTCATAGTTTTGATAGGCTTGTCATCAAGTGCCAAAGACTTATCCGTTGAGATTTCTGAAGTTGCCAAAGAAGTCCACATTGCAGCAAGATCAGTTTCAGATGATACATGTGAGAAAATGCCTGGGAAGGACAATATATGGATCAATTCTATGGTAAAGTGCTGAGAAACATACTGAATTGATTGAACTACAGCAGGAGTGGAGATGACTGAATCTAAAATACTGATGTTTTTGTGCACTCTTGCAGATAGAAAGTGCTCATGAAGATGGTAAAGTGGTATTCCGAAATGGGGCGGCTATATTTGTGGATACAATCATACACTGCACAGGGTAATTTTCACTCATCTTTCTTTGATTTGGATGAGGAATAAGCTGACAAGTGCCAACTAAGTGACTGAACATAAAAACTTGATCACTTGTTCTCAAGGTACAAATATCACTATCCTTTCCTAAAAACCAATGGCATTGTTACTGTGGATGACAACCGTGTTGGACCACTATACAAACATGTTTTTCCGCCACATTTAGCCCCTTGGCTTTCCTTTGTTGGGATACCAGTGAAGGTTGAAATACAAAATGTTGAATGCTCTTTTAGGATTGCCTATGAGTTCTATTGCTGAAAACTATCCTTTGCTGTAATTGGTGATAGGCAAATGCATTCCCAGCATTTGAACTTCAAAGCAAGTGGGTTGCTGCTGTTTTGTCAAATCGAGTTGTGCTTCCATCCCAAGAGGATATGATGGAAGATGTGAACACTTTCTATTCTATGCTTGAAGCTTCTGGTGTACCAAAATGTTACACTCACAGCGCCAATGCTAAGGTGAATATCATTTGAGCAGTGAAATTTTGTATCTCTTCCTTTTCTTTCTTGTAAATCTACAACGTGTTTGTTGCTGAAATTTCACTGGACTTGAAGTGGGCTAGTTAGAAGGCCTTAGGATTAATTGGTGTCTTTTCTTTTCAATCTCTCAACAACGAGTAGCATTTATGTTGCGTAGTTCTATACTTTTAAGTTTACTGTGACATTTGACTTTCAGTAACCCCACCAATTTTTGAGCTGTCAGTTGATTTTAATTACTCTGCCATTTATACAACCAAATAATTAACAAAGAAAGATGATCAAATAGCTTGACTGGGTTTCCAATACATGTCCTTCCAACTTTAAGTCTGTGTAAGAACCTCTAAATGCACAGTGGAGTTCACTGTAGATAAGCTAAACCTTGTGGTTAGCTTCTTTACCATTGTTTAAAATTTTCTATGAACACAGTTTAAACATCGAAGTAAAACATTCTCATTGATGCTCTATAGACTCATTTTCCTTATGTTTTCTTTCTGGCTGTTAATTTTGCAGCCTGACTACTGCAATTGGTTAGCTGCTCAATGCCGTTGTCCAGGTTTCGAAGAATGGAGAGTTAAAATATTCCAAGAAGCCTTAAAGAATGCAAGCATCAGGCCTTGCAGTTACCGTGATGAATGGGAAGATGAGCACTTGATCTTGCAAGCCCGCGAGGATTTCAGCAAATACACCTCATTCAAGAATTGGCAATACTAGTTGGCTATCCTCCTGAATCAGGTCAAACAAATAGTTATCGAATGGAAAACTTGGGAGGCATTGCTTCAATTGTTTATTGGTCAATAACGTTCTATATATAAAATATAGTTCATGAGATAAAACTGCTGAGATAGAGGACATAAGCCTGTAAGTGAGCAGGATAAAGATGGGTTCATTGTTAGATTGTATATTCAATCTTGATCCAAAGAAGTAAGATTTGGGTTTGTTCATGATTCCGAAAATCAGTCAATAAGAATTGAATTTTAAATTTACAAGATTTAATTATATGTTTATTTTATTAAAATATTACTTTTATTAATAACGACCAAGTAATAAACATATAATTAAATCTTTTTCTATAATCTTTTTGGGGTGTGAGTTAATTTAATCACCTAATGCAATTTGTTTAAAATCATAATTTCCTAACATTGAGAATATGGTGACATACAATTATTCATTTACATCATCGTCTAGTGAAAATCCGCCCTTAAGGGGTGTGGTTAGATGGTTGAGAGCGGGGCTTGACTTTAGTTAGATCTCAGGTTCGATTCTTTGCTAGCTCCTCTTGTAAGAGCTTGGAGCAGCCGAGGTTTTACCTATAGGTGGAGAACTAGTATGGTCCTCTGTGATGGGGTGTAGCCGCTTGACTCTCTGCTGAGGTGTATCCACTTGGCCCTCTGAGAGGTGAGCCTGTTTGGCCTACCTGTGAGGTTTCCTTGAATCCAAAAAAAAAAGTCTAGTGAAAATCCAAACAAAAATTTATAATCAATGTCAATACTCACATTCTACACTTCTTTATCCATAATCACTTTAACTTTTGAGCGGAATTTTTTTTTTATAAAAGTGATTAATTACAACTGAATCATATACAGGAAAATTGGTATCTTTTGGAAGATAGGTTACAACTGATAAGAAGTGTCCCTTAAAAAAAGATGAATCCCATACAAAGTTTAATGTCATCCCAATTATAATATAAATTTGTGTTATTTTGATATGTAAAAATTGACGTCGAAAATGTAATTATCTATTTTATTAAAAATTGATGGTTGATGAAAATAATAAATTATTACTATATTGTGACACAAAATATACTTTACTTTCAAATTTTAGAATTGTTTGGTTTTTAATTTGAAGGTGAAGGAAAATTTCTTTTCCAATCACAAGTTTCAATAGAATCATTTGATTTTAAGTTCATTTATTTATCATTCGAATGTATAGATGGTAATATATGTGTGTGATATAATATTATCTTTTATGTTTGGGGTTTGAATTTTTTAAGTTGCTTTTTATAGTTTAAAAATTAATAATTTTCATCCAATGTTCTAATAGAGGATGTCCAATATGGCGATGCATCCCCTTTTTCTCCATAGTGGATGTTGACATGCCTACAAATTAGGCATATTCATATAATGAGAGTTAATTTAATCAAAGTCCAACCTAAAAAAATTAGAATTCTTAAGCCTATATCTGATCTGATCCATGAAATGGGCTAATTTCAAATATAAATTCAACACCTGCAAAGGATTGCACTCATCGAAACAGACCAAGATGTGGAGGAATTCCCATATTCTATCAAGTGCAATTGGTCTTAGAGGGTCTAGTGGATGATTAGCATAGAGAAGAATTATGTTTGCTTCAAAGACATTTGTAATAGTTCCATTTTCTTATTGTTTATGGTTCCTTAATCCTTAGATTGCTCTAAATGGACTAGGCTACTAGCCAGGTTTTAGCCAACTTTGTATGACCTTTTGTTTAAACTCTTCTAAAGCTTAGTCTACTCATTTTTTTTAATGCAATTTTTCTTAATTTCCAAGAAAAAATTGATTTGTTATAGAACTTTCGAAATTTGAACCCAACCCTTAAGTCTAAATCTTATAAATTTTTTAATAATTATATAAAATATAACCATGAAAGATTAATATTACTTTATATATTAGCATATAACATCACATTAAATTTGAATAAAATATTTAACTGTTTTTCAAATAAAAATCATAAAGTTATTGTAAAATAAAAATATAATATCTTTAAAAATCTATAACAAAAATCAAATCAAGTAAATAAATATAAATTGTACAATTAATATAAGATTTAATAATAAAAA
>JANZXV010000211.1:27789296-27804210 GCA_027576455.1 Erythroxylum roigii | reverse complement strand
TTCATCCGACCTCCAATTGAGGCGATTCTTGTGACAATGGTTTTCTAATACATGTAGCTATCTCTCCATAAAATTTTATAGCAATTAGAGTTGATTTGAGGAATTTTGTATTAGAGCAAGTAAGAGGTCGGCTAAGAGAGCATAATTAGGGTTTTGTACACGCTTTGGTATTTTGATGATATCTTGAGTTATAGAGCTCCGATTGAGGTAATCCTTGAGCTAAATTAAACAAGAGTTATAGAGCTGTGACTTTCATAAAGAATTCAGATTGAATTTAAGATTTTAAGTTTTCCCAAATTCGGTTTACGCGTAGTGGAAATAAGTTCAAGCATGATGATTGGGTCACATGGGCACACTATGGAACTTTGGTAAGTGAATTTTGGGATGATATAAGGTTGAAAATGTATTTCATAATGTCTCTAAGGGTTCAAGGGATTAAGAAGGAAAAAAAAATATAACCTTTCAAAGTTACACGCACGCTCAAGTTTCACGATTTTAAGCAAGAGAGTTGGGTTCCGGGAACGGGATCCAACACTTCATAAGCTAGTTCACACATGGAGGGATCTACATCCCAGACAAAATGTCTACGATGATGATTAACATATATAGATTCTCCATATGATTTGAAATAATGGATCGGAGGTCCATCTTTGCCTTCTTTATATGAGAACATTGGTTAAATCATTATAATCAAACCAGAGGTTGTTTAGGTTCCAAGTTGATCTTCTGTAGCCCTGGTGTAAATTGATATGTCTGAGCCATCTCGAAGGGTTTTAAGAATTAGAGGAGTTGTGATGTGGGAGGAATGCTTATGGTTAGTATGAAACATTTTATGGTAGTTAGTGATCCATTCAATCGGCATTAGCTTTTCAAGCTCCATCGGTGGTAGCTACTTTAAAATTTTGATGATGGTAGTCTGATCATGAGCTCTATATGCTACCATATACAAGGCATTTGAAGTGGAAATGGGAAAATTCATATCTATAACATGATTCTACAAACGGTAGATCATCTGGTGGTATAACATGGCTATAATGGCTGTAGGATCTTACTTTGCTCCATCGATTTGGATTTGAACTTAAAGTCATTCAGACAAAGTAGGATCATCTAACCTGATATTGAAATCAAGGGCAATATTGAGGATGACACTTCCATTATTGAGGGTTGTTAATAGAGTACCAATTAAGGTGTTTTGGTACATAGTGTGGGCAGTGTCTAGAAAAGATATCCTAGTTGTAGAAGGTATTCCCTTTCTTCCATGAAGAGTAAGAACAAGATGAATAGCTTCAATATGAAGTTGTGTATGGTTCTGCTCTCTCTAAAGAGAGATGAGCTCCTTAGGAATCTAGAGCCTCACATATTGCTCTACGGTTGTAGCTTTTAGACCAAATTGTTTCAGTTTAGAACTTTGAATGATATTTTTTACTTTTGGATGATGTGTGGAAAGAATAGTTTTATGCTTTTTGTTCAAGAATGGTCTTGAAAATAGATACTGTGGGATTAAGCAAAGGTAAAGAAGTATATGAAACACGACTTTCTTCAAGAAGATGGGTTATTTCTACAAGGAGTTTTATACAATTAGATAAGGCACATTTCACACTAGAAGGGAGATTGGCAATAGAAATGATAAAAGAAAAATAAACAGTCACTGGATAGAGATTTTTCACTCATAGTTATGAAAGACTCCTTGTTCACTCTCATCAAGAATATTATTGTCACAGTCAATAACAATTATGGCTCTAATATCACTCGGGCTACCTTTAGTCTGAGAGCCACGGGGAACACCAGAGGAACACTAGATCTCGCGCTTTTGAATAGATGACATTTAATTGACAGGAGTTAACTCTGTTAAATTTTTCATTCATTTAAGGTATGTTCTAAACATTTTGAAAATTTTATGGTTTAATTTGAATGCTTCGAATCATTATGATTTAAGCAGTATTCTATTATAAATGTTATAACTGTTGAGTTTCAAAATGTAATTTTGACAAAAAAAAAAGGCATAAAGCTTTAAGTTAGGTCTTTTATTCAGGTGATGACAAAAAACTTCAACTAGCTCCTAATCAAATAGAAAAGAAGGGTAACTAAATAATTAAAAAAAAGAATGGTGAGGAAGAGTAAGGAAAGGGTGATTAAAACTTAAAATCATTATCAAACTATTTTATGGGTTAAAAGTTGATGCCTATGAACTTTCCCTTTTTCTATGGAAAATTACAAAAAAGAGGTTCTATCTTGAAAATTATGTCATTGTCCTAAAAAGTTTTAAGTTAATGAAAACGGTAATAGTGACCTGTGAAAATGAGACACTACATCTTTTAAAAGTATAGTTTTTTAAGTTACTTAATTAACACTTATATGTTATGCTATCTAGAAAAAATCTTTATAATGTAGGTTGTTGTTATAGATGGAGAGCGAGAGGGAGAGGAGAGGGCATGTGTATTTCGGAAGCAAGGCATTTATTAACCCTCTACCAAAAAAAGCTTTTTTGACATCAAAAATTTGCTAAATCTACGCTTAGGGATACCACCAACACTGCACCGCCCACTCCTTCCCCTGCGTGTTTTAATACGGATTCGACTTCTCGTCTTAGTCTTTTCTGCTTTCCGTTACTATCCTACACCTTTTGCCTTGCGCGTCTTCCTTATAAGACAAGCTTTTAGATTTAGTCATAACGTGTTTTTACAATAGAAACTTTCCCTTCTTTCGAATCTCTTCTCACTAGGCATATACCATCTAGACTGCCACCTTCAAAACCTCTTCGTGAGAGCTCCAACTTTGACGAGAACGGGTGTGTTTAGTGTGTGGGATTCCAACTGTTTTTTTGCCCAATCCAGTCATGTCATTTGTTTTCATACTGGTATTCTTTATGCATGATTGAGGCTCCTTTAGTTGACAAATTATTTATTATTTATCGTAGTTTTATTTTCTTGCTATTTTATTATTTATTAATTTTCTGATTATTATTAGTTCCACATATTATTTTTCATATTATTATTATTATTATTATTATTATTATTTCGTATTTATTTCGTGCTAGTTTTTCCTTTTCTCTCTCTAACCTACATTACTTTTATATTGTCTCATTTGCATTGTGGGTCTACCGAAAATAGCCTCTCTACTGTGTAGGGGTAAGGCTGCGTATTATCAGACCTCCCCAGACTTTGCTTTATTGCGAGACTTCGAACTAGGTGATGATGATAATGATGATGATGATATATGCTCTTAAATAAATTACATTATTCTCAAATTAATTTCTTTTATTCTAATTAAGTTAACTTAAATGACTTAATTTATTTTATTAATTTTTAATAATTTGGAATTAGTAAAAATAATTATACAATTATGTAGAAAAATTCATTTACGTAAAATTTATATTAGTAAAAATAATTAAGATTTTTTAATGTTTAATATGATTAAATTTTCATTATATAAAAAGTAAAATTTGTCATGCTAATAATATAAACATTATTACACTATACTACATCAACAATAATCTGAGTGCGCAAAGATTTTCGCTTTGTAAAGTTGGAAGGAAGGACATCAACTGTATGCGACCCTCCTTTTATATTTTTATAAATAAGTCATTTCCATGATTTGAAGCTTTGAGCTTTTGTTCACAAAGGAATAAGTATAATGTTATTACACTATATAAGGTTAAAATAATGTTATTATCATATAATAAGTATGCTGTTAACGGTTGAAAAAGCTATTAATAATTAACAATTTAATTTTCGGAATATTGCCATTCCTAAAAATCCACGTGACGACTTTATAATTTAATCTTGCAATATTTACAATCGTCAAATCTACATTGCGACGACGACCGCCGGAATTTAAAGTTCTGTTTTAGGACAAAACAATCAATTCTTGGAAATTGGCTTGTTAAGGCATTGCATGAGCATGACTGAGTTCGCTGAAGAGAGAGAGAGAGAGAGAGAGAGAGATTTGTAGCAGAGAGGGAAGCTCAGGGAGTCATAGGATTTTCCTCGAACTATTTGTGGGCTGTCATAATCGCCCTGTTTTATATCACATCCATGGACCCTGTAAAGTTCACCCAAAGCTCAGACCTTTTCAATATTTGCCCGTGTGTTTTGAACACCTCTCTTTAACGTTCATAGTCTCCCATATAAGAACTAATAGGTCAAAACATCCCTGCTTTTTGGATCTTTAAAGCACGATCAGATTGTTTCTTAGATGGCAAATGCATCTGGGTTTTTTAATCCTTTATTTCCGAACTTAAAGAGTAGGATTAAGCATTCAATAGAGGCTTCTGGATCTGGTTTTTACTTCACTGATAGAATCTCCAAGACGGTATCGTGCTCCAGCAACGTTGAAGGCGCAGAGAAGCTATCCCCCTCCCAGTCTCGAGCACCTTGGTGAGTGCTTTGGCGATTTAATCATTTCTTTTTTAATGCTTAATTGGTTTTTGATTCTATTGGGGTTTTGCTTCGGACTGTGGGATCTCTGCTCTGCTTGCATACGGAATAAACGGGAGATTTGTGTGAAAGTCAACTGTCTTGACGTGGCACTTGCAGTTGAAAAAACCGAAAGGCGTTCATTTGGACTGAAAAAGAGAGAACATTTGACTCTAGCTGTAAAAAGCGAAGAAGTATCTGCTACACGGATTAAAGGCTACTCGTCATAGTGCGGTTAACTATTATTTCATCAAGTTATAGTCGATTAAAAAGTCGAATTTAATATTCATTTGGCATGATCGCTTCAAGGACAACTTTCCGGTGGTTGAGCGTTTGGTTTAATCTGGCCATAGAAAGCTAAGATAAGAACTAACTGTGTACTAAACTTATGTATTGATTACAGCCGAGTGATGGAGCTAAAGATCATGGACTAAAAATTTAGCGTCATCTTTCAGGAAGACATATGTGTTTTTTCAGGTGACAAACTGGCTGAAATTCATTATGTGTGCAAGGATAAACAATAAGTTAGTTTGGAGGGACTACAGAAATTAATTTAGTCTCAAAGGCCAAGTTTCGTGCAGTAATAGAATTTGCGACTGAACAAATATTAGCAGCATTGGTGCAGCAATTTGATGTTTTGCCGCCAACTGATTTCCCTGAATGTTAATCGGGATTCTGTTTCGTTAGCAATGAAGGAAGGGATATTGATCTTGGTGAATAAAATGGATTAAAATAGCTGAATGGCATTCTCAGCTACAAAAAGTTGTGCAAGGACAGGTTAGAGTAGTCGAGTCAACTTCCATTGTAATGCATTAAGTTATTACTCCGGGTGACAATTGTGTCTCTGTCCTGATTACCAATTCGTAGACAAAGCAGTTAGTCTTTAGCCAAATAGTGATAATGAAAGACAGAATTTCCAACTCAGGTTCTATATAGGTTTGAGAAATGGTTGAGATTTATCTTTTGAAATATTGATTCTTATATTATTGCACATAGTTCTACTTTTTCACTTAATTGAAAGTTGCTAGCTACAGATATGGTAAAGGAAACAATTTATACATAGTTCTTGTGACCTTACTATTTCAACAGGCTTGTCAGTAAAGGCTGCAAGTTAGTTGGTTGTGGCTCTGCAGTGCCCACTCTTCAAGTTTCAAATGATGATCTTGCAAAAATTGTTGATACTTCTGATGAATGGATATCTTCTCGGACTGGGATCCGAAATCGAAGAGTTCTTACAGGTCATTTACTTTCTTTTGGGTGCATCTTGGTTTTATATGGTAGAAATCTGAAAAATCCGGATGTCTACCTGTTGCTTGTGGCTTACTCTGTCAAGTAGTGGTTGCAAGCTCGGTTTGAGCTTGTTAATGGAGTTACTTAAAGATGACTTGAAGCCAAGTATCTTGATAGTTTCCCTGTTAAAACTGTGATACTATTTGTCATCATTTCATTTGATGTTATCTCCTGAATAGTCCTGGGAATCCTTCCATCCAATGCTTTCTATTGTAATTATTCAAAGAGCAATCTAACTAATGATTGCTGGATTTCAATCATCAATATAGATTTGGGGTTTTCATCATCTACAACTGTACAAGCTGTAGTGCTTTAGTGACTGATTTCTTCTCTGTGGAGAGAGAATTACAGTTCTTTTGAGGTTTAAGAGATGTTTATATTCTAGCAGTTAGTAACTTGATTCATGTCTTGACATTTCAGGAAAAGAAAGCTTAGTATCTCTAGCAACAGAAGCAGCAAGAAAAGCTCTCCAGATGGCAGAAATTGAACCCGATGATGTCGACATGGTATTATTCTGCTCATCTACACCAGAGGATATGTTTGGTAGTGCTCCTCAGGTATAAGGTGCATGGCTTATAGTTCTTATGCTTTCTACATTGCTAGTTGCACAACAAGAAATTAAATTTATGTACATGCTTGAATCAAGAAGTTGTGATTAATGTGATAATCTGGTTGCTGTTTGAATCCATAATTGTTTACTCTTTTCTGCCTGTACAATCTTTCATCTACTTGTAGATAAGATCATTTCTTTCCTTAATTTAGTTTGTACTACAATTTACAAAAGTTCTTGATTGCAACTTGATGTTGTTAGATCTAAATCCAGCATGTGTATTAACTAAATCCACGCTACAATCTGCGCTTCCTGCCACATTCCTTGAACTCATGTTGCAGGTGAAATTTTCATAAGAATGTGGATTTAGGGAAGCCCTTCACATTTTACAATATGTTTGTAAAGTTTCTTGAGGGATTAAGGTTGATAAATTTCTTTGAATTGATTAAAGTTCTTTCTTGAATTCGTGATTCATTTACCAGATTAACACGTATTCATTTGGGGAGTTATTGTCTTGTTGAATTTGATTTCTCTTAATTCTTAAGTAAAACCTAAAATTGAGTACCATAGTGAACTGTTGACAACTGAAGTTCAAGCACAAACTGAGCCAAATTGGTTCTTTATACTAAGTTCATTGAACACGAATCTTTGAAAGTTGAATTTGAGTTTTACTTTAGAAGTTGGGCCTGAACTTTTTTGTTGGAGCAATGCATAAAGCTTGATACTTTGAAATATCTCATGAAAAAGTGAATTTCTTATTGATTTACTAAAGCATCATTCCCTGGAGTTAGGTTACAGGCATGAACTGAACTTTGATGGACATACATGGAAAATTATGTTTTCCAAAGTGCATTCTTGCTTGCAGACTTCATGGGGAGCATTATGAGGAATAAGTTGCCTCCTAAATGATCCTTGTCAGTAGCATACTTGTTCTGCACCACTTGATACACAGCTAACCTTGCGCTCTATGATTTCTTTAGCGAAGTGGAAAAAAAAGGAACTTCAATTGGATGATTAGTGCCCAAAAAAAAAAAGTTTTTGGACAAAAGAGTTTTGTTTGTGTCCCATTTACATCCAAGTTGTGGTAGTGAAGAAGTTGAAATATTAACTTTCAGAGCATTTGCTTTTGTAGTGGAAAATCAGAAATGCGTTTAAACGTTGAATTCAACCTTGCAAGTGCAGATTATAATCACATTTTCCTCCCAACTTTCCATCCTCTTATTTTTCTCCATCACTCCTCATGTTGTTAATCTTCATTTATTATCATTCATTTATCCTGAGTTAGGCCTCAAAACTGGCCATCAGTTTCATAAATTTTTTGGTATTGTTTGAGCTTAAAATATGATTTGGAGTTTTAAATAGCACATAAACTCTGTCTTCAATGATTCTTTTATAAATTTCTTTACAATGCTTTTCTTTTCTACTTAATGTTTTCATTTCAATATCAGATTGAAAAAGCGCTGGGTTGCAAAAGACATCCTTTGTCTTATGATATTACAGCAGCTTGTAGCGGATTTATTTTGGGTCTAGTTTCGGCTTCTTGTCATATTAGGGGTAATAAAGCTGTTTAGTTTTGTGCAACAAGCATTAATTAGAGTTTCAGGGTTTAGAAGATATTTTAACATGCGGTGGTAGCTACAGGAGGACCATTTCGAAATATATTAGTGATTGGTGCTGATGCTCTTTCTCGATTTGTTGACTGGACGGATAGAACGACATGTATTCTCTTTGGTGATGGAGCTGGAGCTGTACTATTGCAGGTAATGGTCCTTGTTTCCCTATGATTCTTAGTTTTTACATCTGCAGAGGTATCTCTTTGATATAGAACATGTGTGCCTGATATCATGATATTTGTGTGCTTGCTAGGATTAATATTTTGATTATATTTGGGATGTTTGGTTTGAATAGTACTCGTGTATGTGGTAAGAATTCTTAGTATCATCTTTCATCAAGTTGCAGATGTTCACAAAGGGTTAGTTCTTTTTATCAGTTAAGCTTAATGCTATTTGATGTCAAGACAAAGCATTGACTGGCTACTGAATGTAGGGATGTTTATTAATCAAATGTTTACTCTGTGCTGCCTTATGCTTGTTATGTATATGTGTAATTGTAAATACTCAGTTAAAACTGGAAAAATATCAATATTTGGAACCTTTCTCTAAAAATACAATGGTGAAATTTTCCATCGAAATAGTTGTCAAAGTTTTATTATGCTGAAGGCATCCAGGAATTATAACCCCATCCCTTCTCCCTGTCTAATAATCCACAAGGGACTTGATGGTGGCTTAGACTACTCAATTGATGCTTGTTCATTTCTGTTCCAATCTTAACGACGTTGCAGGCTTGTGACAGTGAGGATGATGGTTTGTTCAGTTTTGACTTGCATACTAATGGTGATGGTCAAAGGTACCCTGCCTATATCAATTGAAAAAAGAAAAACATGTAGTCACTTTCGCTATAAATCTGATGGAGCAAGCAACTTCCTTCTGTGCAGGCATTTAAATGCCGTCATGAAAGAGAATAAAGTAGATCATGCAGTGGGTTCTAAGGGTTCAGTTTTAGGCTTCCCTCCACAACGCGTGTCGTATTCTAACATTCATATGAATGGTAAAGAGGTTTTTCGTTTTGTTCTGCAAAGTGTGCCTCATTCCATAGAGTCTGCTCTTCAAAAGGCTGGTCTCAGTGGATCTAACATTGATTGGTTACTGCTTCACCAGGTTCGCATATCAACTTAAAACACTCGTCTTAAGCTCAATTGATTTTAGACCTTATGACTTTATTATTTACAGCTATTGACTGGATGCAATTGCATTGTAATGCATGATGAAGCCTCATTTAAATTTAGAATGACTATGCAAGGCGTAGTGAATTTTGCTTTCATTATAGATGCAGAACGTGGTAGCACTGTATGTCTCTTACAGGACATAGTTTGAGATTTCCCAATTTTGAAATGATCGCTAAAAGGAAAGTATACTTTGAAGGTGTATAGAACATTGCTAGGTTTAAATCAAGGAGTATGCTAGTCATGTTACCACTTATGATGATGAAGCTGTGGAATGGACGAATTTTCTGCAGGCAAATCAGAGGATCATCAATGCAGTTGCAACACGTTTGGAAATCCCGCCAGAAAGGATCATAGCAAACCTGTCAAATTATGGCAACACAAGTGCCGCTTCCATTCCACTGGCATTGGATGAAGCTGTTCGAAATGGAAAGGTGAAGTCTGGCCACATCATCGCAGCTGCAGGCTTTGGAGCTGGTGTAACATGGGGTTCGGCAATTCTTAGATGGGGGTGAAATAATCATGTTTGTGTACTGCATCTACTTGGGTCTGGAGATAATGTGGCTGCAAAAAACCAAATTTTGTTTTTAGCTTTCCGGATTTCTGCTGTGCCTTTGTTCCTTAAAATTGAAGACCTTGATTTCTTCTTTCTTTTTTTTTCTTTTTTTTTCCCTTTCTCGTGTAAGCATTACTGAGTCCCCTAGTCCTTTGTGCCATCTTCTTCTGTAAAATGTACGCACATCAACATAGTTGCCCAAAATGTGTATTTTAGAGGCAGAACCTCATAAGTATCAACTTATTACTTCTACGAGCTCATCTGAACCATCGAATGAGTGGGAAACAATAAATATATATAATACATATAATAATCACTGGGGCAAGACTCTACTAAGATATCAAAAAATGAGTCTTTTTAGCCTAGAATTGATCCTTTGCAGTTCACCTTCTATTGCAATGTCAAAAGCATCCTTTTCCAACCTCAAACCCAACGAGCTTCCATGTTTTCTGTACACTATTCTTGGCATCATCTCTATAACCCTTTCCCTCAACCTCCTAACTCTATGTCTTGGCATCGCCATCAACACATCCAAAATCTTTATCCCTTTGTACACCACATCCTCCTTTGGTAACAACACAGCAAACTGCTGATACGTCTCCGATGGTAAGTGCCAATCATATTGTGCTTTTGCTGTCTGTTCTTCGAAGAAAACTGGTATACACCCGGCAATAATCGCATCAAAAGTGGACCTACGAGTTGGTGTGTCACCAGGAGGTTGCAAACAGAAGCTGGCTTGTAACATTGGCCTCATGTACCTTCCAGGGTCGTGCTCGCATATCCCCTTAGAACAATCAACAACGTTACACGCCTTGTTGTATCGATAACCGCCATTAGTCACCAAACCACTGTCATTGGTACCATTTTCACACTCATTTCTAATGCTTCTCCTAATGTTCGGAGTCGCAGCCACACCATCAGCACCTGCAAAGAGCATCAACGTCGTTCTACGTGACGTTTTTACTCTCCTAACCCAAGACTCGAACAGTGCTAAACTTGGAGGGTGAAATGAGGTCAAGTAAGGCACTGCCTGTTCTTGCCAAGGCCAGGCTCTGGACTCCACAACCAAAGCATTGACATTATAGAATTCTGGCAATTCAAGAAAAGAAGTGCCCCATCTTGGAGGATAAGCATCGGGAGACTGCGAGAAGTCCCAAGCTGGACGTGCCATAACCAAGAAATGATCAGCCCCATCACGCTTATTCCATATCCAGCCTTCATTCTCACGAAGATATTGGTACAACTCCATTCCGTGTTCCTTGCTCCTTTTCACATCAGGACCGTACAAGTACCTTAATGAGTCGATCTCTGCATAGTATGGTAAATAAATAGCGTCGGCGAGATTAGGATCTGAAGTGAGACATGGGTATTCGAGCATTCTTCTATGGAATATGAGCTCAAGTAACAGAGGGTCTGTACGGTACCATGACTTAGAGCGGTTGTGAGTCTTTGGACCAAGGCCATGGTTTGAAAGATACGGGCAGAAACTGCCAACAAGAGGGTATTGAGAGCAGTTTGTGAGGAGATCAACGTTGAATCTTGATGGCAGCTGTCTAATATGGATCCAACGGTCAGTACACTCTACTGATTCTGTGTCTGCTACAAGGCCTCTGATTGAAATGATGGAGTTGCAGAAGAAGAAGAAGAAGAAGAAGAAGAAGCAGAAGAAGAGGCAGAAGCAGAAAATGGTAAAAGATTGCAACTTGCGTGCCATTGTGACACAGAAAGATGCAGAGGGACAAAAAAGAAATGTAACCTACGGTTTTGAGACAGGAAAGAAAGGGGAAAATAAGCTTTGGAGTGTTGTCTACTTTGCATTAAATTTAAAACAGATGGTCAGATTTGACTGCGGTTGGCTTTTCCAACTGTATGTTAATATTGTTGGTGGTACAATAACATTTGAAAATATCCTTGTATGTATTGGTCATGTCCCTGAATATTACACTTGGCTTTTGCAGGTTATGACTGTTATGTCGTTTGTTATACTGTTAATCAACTGTAATAGAGTAGTTTGACCGCAATTGTCGATGAAAAAGAGAATCGTGGTTAAAGCCGAGCACTAATTTCCATCTTCTTCGCCGCCGTTTTCTGCTCGATTGCGTAAGAAAGGTCTATGTGCGTTGTTTTAACTTTACTTTTGCCTTATTCTTTGTTCACGACAGATTAGTTAGTTGAAAGGAACGATTTGTTGTGGAAACCCATTTTGATTCCTTTAGAAGCCCAACCCATCAATATTTGTCCCACTTCTGATCCACTCCAATCTGACTATAAAATGTTAAGCTCTGTAAAAACCTGCTTACTTCCAAACGTTTTCCCTAACTTCACCATTCCCTTGAAAGTTATTCTTCTTCTTCAACCATGTCAACTAGCCATTTCTCTCTTCTCTCCAAGAGGAAAGACCCTGCAACTCTTCCTTTCAAGCACTACTACAAGAACTGGTTTCACGCACTAAAAAACACTCTCCTTCCTATCCTCCACCAATCTTTATCAACTCCTTCCTCACCAACCCTCCTCTCCTCTCATGTCCTTCTCATCCTCCACCATTTTCTCTCCTACTACGACTCGCTCGACCTTTTCGCAACCACTGACATCAACAATCTTCCTTGTCTTCTTTACCCTTCGTGGAGAAACTCCATTGAAAGACCTTTCCTCTTTCTTGGTGATCTTCACCCTTATGTGTTCACCAATCTTGTTCGTTCATTTCTTGATAAGGAGAACAGCGAGGATGATCTTGGAGATAGTAGTACCACAAATGTTGTGGTTGGCAGGTATTGGGAGGTGGTGATGGCATGGAAAGAACCCTCAGATGATTTGATCGTCAAGATTCAGCAGATAGAACGTGGTTTGAGGTTGATGGTGCCTGCTCTTATGGACAGGGTGAGAAATGCACAGGCAGGACTTGTTCGTAGACTCGCAGAGGATTGGTTGAACTTCAATGGAGAGAAGGGAAGGATAAAGATTGACGAGGCTGTGAAGGTAGAGATGGAGGAGTTGGTGAGTGTTTTCGTGGATGTTAATCGATTAAGGAAGGATGTGATATCAGAGATAGTTGGTGCGTTGAATGTGTATCAAGGTGCTCTCTTTCTTGACGGTTTAGCTCAATTTCTTGTTGGGTTTAAGGACCTCCATTTGCTTCGTGAAATAGAAGGCTCCAAGACTCCAATCCTCGACTGATTTTGACATGGCTTGCTTTCTATTTATCTGCTCAAAGTTTCTTGGCGTGGCTTTGTCTCTCTGGAATACCAAGATAAGTTGTTGTAACATGGCAGTTCCATTTTATAGTTTGTAAATAATCGGTAGGACGGCTCCGAGTTGATGGTGTGTTTTACCCAAATGAAGTTCATCTTTGTACGCGAGTCAGATCTACGTAGTGAGTACTCCGATACAACGTTTTTTTGTCCTGACTCCTGAGATGGTTAAAAGTTTTAAGTTTTGGCGGGTGCAAGTGTGAACATATACAGTGGTGATCGCTGATGATTAATCGACAATTTAAATTTGTTTCTTTGGTAGTGAATCGAAATCTTCATAAGCTTGATTTGTAGACTAGTTTGGAAGTCTTGAATTGCATGATATGCATTTGTAATTGATAGACATGTAAATTGCCTGATAGTGTATAACATTTCTGAAGTTTGAGATAGCTTTTAACTAGAGCTTCCACATTGTTTGGGAATGGATATTGAAGATTAATACTTTTAGATAAAATTTTTTTTTTTTTCCATTTGAGCACAAGTCCTTGCAATCTGATTTTCATTACTAAGCTACATATTAATCATTATTCTGCTTTATTTGGTTGCATTTCGTCGCGTATGAGTCCTGTAAAGACTAAAGAGCGAGCGATATGTCATGCAAGTGATTCCTTTTTTTTTTGGAGAAAGTCATGCAAGTAGTGATTCCTTGAAGTTAAACAGCCTCTTGAAGTAATCCTTGAATGCATATTTGAGGGCCTGGGTGGGAAAATATCTGATAACGTTTGCAATACTACATCTCCAAAGAGCAATTACACCCTCACCTATGATGGTCCTAGAAAAGTAATCCAACATACCTTTGTATGGTTCAGATAGATGACCAGCTTTTATAATCGCATCTTGATTTTGAACCAAGAGTTTAACATGCTCAATTAGGGCATCAGTTGTCTGGAAAGCAACAGATGAGACTCATTTCATAAGGGAATCCACCATAAAACTGCCATTACGTTTCTCATCTGGTTCTTGCATCAAAATTGGCGAAAGAGATGAAATAAGCACTAAGTCATTTCCCTGACATGTAGGACTGAACGAGATTTTAATTTCATTAGCATTTTGCTCAGTCATACAATTGGGTAGAGAAGATTGACCATGAATCTTCAATTCCGGAGTAACTAGCATAGTTTCTCCCAGTTTCACTCCTTGTAGCTGCATGCAACGTGTCATTATAGTTTTAACCTGCAACAGGTCATTCTCCATTTTTTTCTATTTTGCTTAGAGCCTCCAAAAACATTTTCTCGTTCCTGCTTTGTAATTTCAGAAATATTTTCTCATTCCTAATTTGTGCTTCCATTAAGCTTTTCATGTTTTCTTCAATTCCACACAGAACTGACTACTATGATACCATGTTAGAAATGTTAAAAAGTGCCTAATTCACCTCTAAAAATTAGTTCAAGAGAGCAAAATTTACATATTATTATAAATTCTTGAATGACTTTGTAATAGTCCGAAGTAAGATTTCTAAAATAATAACAACGAAGACAAGAAGAAATAATAGCTAGTCTAGACGAAGAGGGAAGTAGTCCCAACCTGGGCACCTCATTAGGGCCCCACCTTTTCTTAGTTTATTAACCTTCCAACGTACTTTTAGTTGATGAAGAACATTAAATGCTAATTAATGGTTACAGAGAAGGAATGAAATAAAGGAATGAAATAATTTTGGGTGGAGATCATTTTCATATGTAATCTTTTCAGCTTCTAAACAAACGCTAACTCTCTTTTAATTGATGAAGAGCATTAAATGTTAATTAATGGTTGCAGAGAAGGAATGAAACAATTTTGAGTGGAGATCATTTTCTTACTACTATGTAATCTTCCTAGCTTCTAAATTAACGTTAACTTTTTAGCCTCTTATACTTATAAATTCACTTGAAGCATCTTACACTCTAATTTTTTTTATATCCACCAACAACATATGAATCTAAGATACTCCAACTCACAATTTACAGCAAAGGATTTTCATAGTTTTGACTTATGAGTTTTGAATTTTGAGTAATAATTTAAAGGTAAATTTTCTAATTTTTAATATATTTTTAGCTTACTAAATATTTGAATATATTATAATTAATTTGTAATTTG
>JANZXV010000211.1:27757933-27772406 GCA_027576455.1 Erythroxylum roigii | reverse complement strand
TGGATATATTAACGAAGAAATGTTTGTTAAGCAACCTCTAGGCTTTGACGATGAAGACCACCCTAACTACGTGATGAAGTTGACTAAAACAAGCTCCTCAAGCATGGCATCAAAGGTTAAGTAAATTTCTGCTTGAGAATAACTTCAAAAGAGGAAAACATTAATGCATGGGGAGTTTGAAATGAGCATAATGGGAGAACTATCTTTCTTTCTCGGATTACAAATCAGACAAACGAAAAAAGGGATCTTCCTTAGCCAAGACAAATGTACAAAGGAACTCATCATGAAGTATCATTTTGAGAATGTCAAACCTATGGGTACTCCTATGTACACTGGAACTAAACTTGATAAGGATGAAGAAGGCAAGGCTATAGATGAAACAAAGTATAGAGGAATGATCGGGTCACTATTATAACTTACAAGGTCAAGACCAGGTATTATGCTTAGTGTGTGCCTTTACACATGCTTTCAATCAGATCTAAAAGAAAGCCACCTTCAAGCAGAAAAAAGGATCTTTAGATATCTTCACGAATGTGTGAATTTTGAATTATGGTATCCAAAAACTGACTCATTTAACATAATTGGCTATTGTGATGTAAATTATATAGGTGATCAAGTCAATCAAAAAAGTAAAAGTGGTCACAGTCAATTTCTTGGAGGATTTCTAGTTTCTTGGTCTTACAATAAACAAAATTGCACAACGCTTTCAATAATTGAAGCGACATACATAGCATCTGCTAGCTGTTTTGCACAAATCTTATGGATGAAGCAGCAACTCTAGGATTTCTCTCTGAACGTTAATCATATTCCTATATTATGTGATAATACTAGTGCAATAAATCTTTCTAAAAATCTTGTGTCTCATTCTAGGACTAAACAAATAGAAATCAAGCATCATTTTCTTAGAGATCATGTTTTATATGGAACCATTGATCTTTAGCATGTTAATATTGAAAATCAAGTAGCTGATATCTTTACTAAGCTATTGTCTGAAGATAGATTTTGTGTGTTAAGGAAACAACTTAGCATGTGCAGACTCATTGATGTTAACAATGTATAAAGATTCTATGCTACTTCTCTTTACAGATATTAGGAGGCTCCTTCTAATCATGATTGTAAGTAAAGACATATAATTTGAATCTTTTTAATAACTTTATCGCTATTTCTTGCTTAGTTTGTCCTTGCATACTATGATATATTTTACATCTTACTTTGCATTTTTGATATATTTTCACTATTGCCTTGATGATATATTTGTTATTGATGATATATTTTGGTAACTGCTACTGAAATGTTGTTGAACTTTTGAAGTTTAAATCTGGGATATACAAACGATAGACTCCTTCCTTTAGAACTTAGGCCCCTTCTAATTATAACTGTGAGTAAGAACATATAAAGTTTATAGGTATCTTTCGAAATCCTTTATTATTATTTAAAATTTGAAAATATATCTATTATTGCTTGTCATTATCAAAAAGGGGTAGATTGTTAGCTCAAGGGTTATGTTAACGATTTTGATGATAACTTTATAATATTTCAAAATTCAAATTGAATTTGTTTCCTTATATAGGTAATGGTATAATTCTTATAAGGAAATAAAATCATATGATAATTGCTTCTTTTCTTGCAGGAACCTTCTTTATGAACTTACCTAATAAAAAATGGTTCCATGAAATTCGGAAGGTTTTTACTAATTCAAATAATCAGCTCCAAAAACCTTGACAGAATGTTCATCTTAACGTTTGAATATCGAAGATTTCAGCAGAAATGATATTGTAGATTAAGAAACGGCTAGTTAAGGAAAATGTTTACTTAAAGAAGAGCCACTGCATTTGAAAGACACGATACTTGCAAAATACCTTAGAAGCATCAATATTCTTGAAAGTTATACCAAACTCATTGTGCGTTAGAAATTGAAATCACTCTATTGAGAGAGACTGTTAAATCCTTTACATATTTCTTGTTGAAAGCTTGCAGAGTTGTGTTAAACACTATGAGTTTGGAATGTTGAAGAAACTTGAAAAATATGTACTTGTGAGCTTGGAGAGGCTCGTGAAAATTTACTACTTAGATTTTATAGGGAAATACTCAAGTTGAATACTTGAGGACTAGACGTAGGCTTCGTTTTAAGTCGAATCAATATAAATCGATTGTGTCACTCTCTTTCTCTTAACTTTTAAATTTCTGCATTATAGTGTTTTTGTTTTTTAACTTGCAAGAGGTTCCTTTCGTTTTTGAAACAATTAATAGGCTCCTATCGATTAACAGGCTCCTTTTGTTTGAGCGTTAATAGGTTCCTATCGATTAATAGGTTCCTTTCTTTTTGACCGTTAGCAGACTCCTATCAATTAACGGACTTTTTTCTTTTTTAGGGATAGCAAACTCCTTTCAATTAACAGGATCCTTTTTGTTTTCAATGTTAACGGGATCTATTCGAAAGTTGATAGGACCATTCTATTTATAAACTTATTTTGTTTAGAAGGATATTATCATTTTTAAAGTACCTTGCAAATTTGTTTTACACACAATTCACCCCTCTCTTGAGCATGACATTTGAAATTTTTGCACAATTATATTTGAACAATTAATGACATTTGAAAATTTTTTTGTATTCTTATTTGATTCAAAGAAGCTGAGGTCGTTGGATGATAACCAATTAAGATAATGTTGCGCTAATTTTACAACAACTTTTTCTCATGATAATGTGTTGATGTGGATTTAGATGATCTATTTTTTGAATTAAAAGTATTGCAGATGACTTTGCCAAATGAGTTAATATCATCAATTGAAATTTTAGAATTTGTCAAAGTTGCAGATTATTATTTAAATGTTTCAATTGCTTATTTAATTTCATAAATCATAATCATCTGTATTTGTTAGTACAATTCTCTTAGTGCTTTGTAGTTTAATATTGTTGTCCGATTACTGCTATTTCTATTTTCTTGTTATTGTTACTATTTTTAGTGATTTTATTATTACTAACATTTGTAAGATATTATAAGCTGATGTTATGATCATTTAATATTTTATTATGTGCACTTATAAATTGAGTCACTTATATATTGATATTAAATTTTAATAAATAAAAATATGCTTTTAAAGTTTACATATTTGTATATTGTCGATTTATTGGGACCTTTTTTTTTGCTTTACTCAGGGACTATAACACGTTACGAGCGACCCTGAAGAGAAGACAAAGAACTTTAGAGAGATAGTAGATATACATAAATAATTAATTTTAATTTCTGCCTAATGAAACGGTTACAAGTATAGTTATATTAATATATTATCCACTCGTACCACTATAACTGTATAATGGCTATATTATTTTTATAAGTAATAGTAGTATATATGGATCCTTGTTTAGAGATGAAAAACAAGAAAAGTATTCTTCGGATTGTTACAAATATGGGCTACTTGGCCCAACAGAGATTAAAAAAAGAAAAGGCAAGACAAAGGTTTCAATCTCACCTGGTGAAGAATTAAAACTTAAAAGCATCGAGTTCATGTCATCAAGTGAATCCACGGATGATCGTCTTCTCAATCGACAGTGAAATGTTTCACAACTTAGAGAAAACCCGAAAATTTCCTTCTTTTTGCTGATTAGAACAGTATTTATGAAGACAATGAAAGTGTCGCTCATCTTCTGCTTCCACCATATGCATGTCTTGAAATGAGTTGTTTGTTTACTGGGATAAATAGGGTTGACGATGAAGTTGAATTTAAGTTGCTTATGGCTCGAATTTAATTTAAATTTTTTATTCAGTTTGAGATTCGATCAAATTCAGATCATTGATCTGGGTCTGAATTTGATATTATTTCATTCGATCGAATCAAATTCGAAAATAACTTGAATTAATGCTGAAGTTTTTTACGGAAAACAATTCCTTTCTTGGAGTACAAACTACAGGCATATCTATGAGCACAAGTTGGACCTAACCAATCATGCCAACATGTTAACAGATTCCACTGAACAATCGAAGGAAAGTGAAGAGTGAGTGAAACACACACCTACAGACACAAATAGTTATTAATATACAAAAATTAAATACTCAACATGAATTACCTAATAATTAATTACTTATCACTTAAATAAGATCGTTTTCATGTTCCTGATGCTAAGGCAGCAATTTTAATAAGAGCATAATTATTAGTTTACTTTTAAAGAAAAAATTTATGAATCCATTAGTCTAATGGTTCTCATAATTATTACAATTAATATTAACTAAATTACTAATATATTTCAACAAATAATTTATATTATATAAAACCAATTCAGTCATTATAAATCATAATAATTATAAAGACCACTTGAATAATAATTATGTAGTTATACCCCACTTATAATTAATAATTTGTTTTCAAAATTATCATATACACTTCTAATTGCTTCATGATCACAAACACTTGCACTTACACATAAAAAAAGTTGAAACTAATTAATAAAAATAAATTATTTCACATATGTATTTTGTGTATTATAATAAAGAAGATATACCTATTTGTACCAAAAAAATTATTAGACTAATTAAGAAGAAACTTTAATAAGAATCTAATTAGGAAAGAACCAAACTAATGCCTAAATATATTTATATCGATTGCAACATATATTATCATTATCATCTCATCTTAAACATAAGGTAGTAGAGAATTGAGCATTTTGAGTTTAAAAACGAAATCGCAAAATCAAGGAGCAGAATGAGCTTTGGTAAATAGAATAGCAATCTAGTCCTAAGAGAAGATATAAACAAAATCAACCATATTATGATGAACATGGTAACGTAGAAAGTAGAAATTGATCTTAATGTAGTTTGTGCGTTCATGAGATACATTATTATAAACAATCTGCGATGGAGACGAAATGCTCATACTCTTGAGTAACCAACAAAGCCATAGAAGCTTAGTAGTATCAACAATCGATATTTAACTTCGGTTCTAGATCAAGATTAAATGATTTGCTTGTAACTGCTCCATGAGATAAGAAAATCACTAAGGAAGAAGCATTAATCAATAGTAAACCAACGGTTTGTGAGATCACCAACTCAATCAACATCTGAATAACCTCATAGTTGAAGAGAAGATGAACTAGAGTAAAGAAGATCATGAAACTAGGTGTCTTTGATGTAGTAAAGAATTCAAAAAACAGTTGCATAATAAGAAGTGCATGGAGTTTTAATAAATTGATTATCGATGCAAACAACTTAAGCAAGTATGAGTAACAATAATATAAATAAGATTGCCAATAAGCTAACAATAGTTACGATACAAAGTAATGTTAGGAAGAGGAGAGCCATCTAAAGCAAAATGAAGAGCACTTACTTCAATAAGAGTATTTACAATTATATTATCAATAGGACTTGCATGAGAAATAACATTAGTATTATAATTAGCCTAAGATTAATTATATCCCCTAGAATTATAACTTCAAAACGTAAGAAATAGGTCAAATGTTCGTGGTCTTTCATCTTGAATTAGCATACGCAGCACGTGGGTCAAAAGGTGGGGACTTCAAGTAGAGTGCGTGTAGACTGTGATGAAGGTTCAGTCGTCGGCGTTAGAGTTGCCTTGGTCGGAGAAATCTTTCAGTATCTTCAAAAAAGAATTAAACAACATATCTGGTGCATGGTAAAGATGATTGCAATTTTAAAAAAGAAGGATTAATTAGAATAAAATCAACCATAGAAAATATAAGAACCACCAAAGAATAATTAGAAAAAAAAACCCTTTACCTATAAATTAAATCCACCTTATAAAGGCTGATTTACTTATACATAAAATATTAAACTAATTAAAAAATTAAATAAAGAAAAAACTAATTAGAAAGAATCTAATTAGTTCTTAAGTATATTTATATTAATTACAATATAGACTATCATTAACCAAAAGAAGGAGAAAAAGAAAGAGACATTTTCAAGTGGAAGAGGTGTCATAGAGTTAGTAAAGCTTCACTTATATCCACAACAAATACTTAAGCTAAGTACTTATAATTAAATATAGTGTATATTGATATCAACACTACGTTCTTGTCGTTTTTCCTTTCAATGATGCCAACCTAGACCACCTTAATTGAAATTAGCCAAGTACATAACCGGACTGAATATCAAAATTTTACATACTTGAATTCCATACTTTGGTATTGGAAGTCCGGAAAAAAAAAAAACTTCATACTGGTCAGGTCGGCTGTGCTAGGCTCAGGTCCAAGATATTCAATTTATGCATCCACGGCCCATTCCTCCAAGATGACCTAATTCCTACAGGTATTTACTATATAAATTCATTATCTCGTCATAATAGAGGTACGAACTCATAACCTAGTTGTCTCTCCGTTCTCCAAAACTTAGACTCTCTCAAAAAGACTGACTTGAGCGTCGGAGGGGCCTTCCGGGAACCAACCCCCGGCGCGCCTTTTTTGTTTTTGCAGGTATTCAACAGCAAGATCTATCTGAATCATGGATCCAAATAACAACGTTCAGCCCCCGCAAAATCCGACTGAACCATACTCTATTAATTTCTAGTCTCAGTAGAACAATTTAGGGATAATACATAAATGCAATATGAATCTCATAATTATAGTTTCATCATAAATTCATTTACAATGTATAATTACCCTTTTGGACTTTTTCATATACATCTGAATATGTATAAGATAAAGAACTTATTTAAATAATTATGTCATTAAACTATAACCAATCGATTGGATATTTGGCATAAACCATTTTCCACTTACACTATGCCAATTGTTTAAGTATGTAATATGATATCTCTATATCACAATTATGCTACTACTAGAATAGTGGACTAGTGAGAGAAATCTACTAGATTCTCTATAGTAAGCACTAACTTAAGTCTTACGAATTTTATCTTGTTGATTATCATAATTAAGAGAAGTTACTTAAATACATACTTGGATCTTTGATGAGACCTTAGCTTCTTTTACATGCCTAATGATTCTAATTTTTTACAATACATTACTGTCTAAACAATGCAAGGAACTATACCATACTCTCAAAAAATTTCATGATCCAAATAGTCATTTCCACTAAATAAAACATGGATTATGGCCTGATTAGCAATTAATGCTATATTGGAACATTTCTAATCTTAATATAAAATTGTTCCACGTAGAACATACCTTAACTAGGATTTACTTATAAAATTAATTTCCTTATAACTTGGAACACAAATACTAACTCTTACATAAAACAATAGATATCTCTAATACTTTATAAGTATTAGATATCTCAAATAATAAAAACCTGTAATACATTACCTATGTATTTGGACTCAAAATAGGTAAACAACTTCCATATATATCTTTATATATCTAATTATCATAATTAAGTTTTTAACTTCTCATATCCAATAAGAGTTGTTCTTAGATAATTATATTTTCAACAATTGAAAATACAAATTTTAATTTTTTTTTATGAACAGTATGTCTCTTTGTACTCCAACTTTCTTATAGACAAGATAAATTCACAATCATCTCCAAAACAAACTCTTCAAATTTATGATAAAAGTTAATCTTTCAACATCTTGTAGCCTTTCAATTATACATCAAATGCATCAACAACATCAATGGTTCCAATTAGATGCAATATCATGATATTTGAACTTTTCAAATTTTATCTTACTTCCACTACTTATCTTAAGAACCATTCACCTATAAGTATACGTTGAAACAAACAATTTGTTCAATGGTTCTGTAAGATTATATCCAACCTTTTGGATATCTTATAGTCTTTTATTATCCATTTTGATTTTAAACTTTGTGAATAATATATGCTTCAACTAAGCATTATATTCCAAAATCTTTAACTTTGACTCTTTCAAAGTCTTAGCACTTTATATCTAATGTGAAACCTTAATAATTGACTTGATTAAAACTATTGAAGTTAAGTTGAAGTACTATTCATAGCTATAAAAGAAACAAATATTGCATCATATAATATCTCATATTGCATATTCCTCCTTACACAAATCTATATTTTTATCAAATTTAGTTATGAAGATATTAATTAGATAATCTCATTCCATGTAAATAACAAGAAAATTTAAATTTTAACACATTGGTGTCATTAAAATGGTTCAACATTCTCACTTAGATTTAAACAATTTGAACTTTTTTAAATTTTTAAATCAATATAATTAATGCATATGACCATATCATATAAAGTCATTAGTAGTTGAATGAAATACAAGTATCATCCTTTTATGAATTGTTATCACATCTAACACATAATATATATATATATAAGAATTAAAGATTCAATGTCATCATCATCCTTTCACCAAAGATTGATTTGGTTATTATTTAATAACCTTCACAAGTTTTATGTGAATCATAATTAAAAGGACATATATATCCTTCTATGTGGATTCTCATCGTATTGATTTAAACAACATGACATAAAAGGTGGTTTTGGTTGTCTAACTTTGTATTATTATCCTTTACATTAAGCATAAGTCTCATTTAATCCAGCACATACAAACTATTTGCATAAACTGTATCAACTACTTTTTCTTAACATTCTATTTTTGGTCATTCCTTGAACATTTTTTTAAGATGAAAAAAATTCCATTAAAATGATAGTCAAATGAGAGTTACAAAGATCACTAGCTATACCACTCTTCTATAGATTTGTTGTACCTCTTTACTAGCCCTAGAGATTACAATAAAAATGCACACTCGCAGTCAGTAACTTTTAAAAACATATGGCATGCTCCATACGAGACCCAGGATCCAATGGTATTTAAGTTGCATGCTCCTGGTTGCTGGCAATTTGGCAATTAGGAGTCCAATGCGTGTAAGTACATATTCCCTTATGTGCATGATCTGCGTTATTCTTCCATGTTTAATTGATCTCTTTTTCTCTGCACATCTGACCCTTATCCATTTAATTGTTATGGATGACTCTATCGCCCCACAAGTTGCCCCTTATTAGGGTTAGCTTCATTATGCCAAGGGAGATCCAAATTAGATTTCCCCCTCATCTCTTGATAATTCTGAATTCCCTTCACACTATACAATTATTATGTGTGAGTAAGGGAGCTCTTCCTTCAATTTGTCATGATTGTTATATGTGCCTTGTTATAATTTTTATCCGCTCTTCACCATTAGACTAAACTTTACGTCCATTCCATGTGCCACTACTATTTCCCTTATCCAGCATAGATTTTTGTCAACTAGGGCATTCTTATTCAGGTTTTGTGTTGTGTTGTTGGAGTCTTTATGGAACCTCAGGTTGTGTTCCCTCCATATGGACTATATGTAGCAAGTTAAAGCTATTTTGAAGAGAATGACATCAAGCTTTAATTTTCATACAATTCTCCTTATCTATTCAAGTATTCCTAGCTAATAAATGGATTCAAAGTAAACATGCAACGTATATTGAATTTTAGACCATATTGTGAGGTAATAATTACACTAGAAGAAGAGATGATTTTTGGTTTCTGGGTGGGTTTTACAAAGACAGTGGATCAGTGATCCCAAAACACCTATCTTTAGTACTAAGCCTTTGCTTAACCACTAACCAACTGATGAAGGAGGCCTTCAGGATAAACGTATTTTTCCAGATCAGATCATACTAAGAAACCTTAAGGGAATGACGTCTAAAAAACTGAAAGCAAGAGTCTCTTTCCTATCTATATTATCCTATCCTCTTCATGTTGATTGGGGTTATATTGAGGAACAATGATGTCCAAAGTAGAAGCACTTCTAAAATTGCTTAGCCAGTTGTCATTCTGAATGATGGTGCTAACTATAGCCTTTGTAGGGATCTTGGCAACAAGATGTATCAGCTCATCATATCTCTTATAAAGAGGGCTTAAATTGGTCTATTTATCAAACCAAGATCAGGTGATATTCCTATTTCCGACTTGAGCTTTTATATAAGGGTAAATTGTATTCTTTAATCTCAAGATCTGTATAACACTCCAAGATTGCTCCCTACTAGTTTTAACCGACCAGAGGTTTGTATTTTTAAGGCAGTATATTGATCTACTTAGACCAAAGGGATTCCTTATCCATTAATATCTTTCACATCCTTTTAGACAGAAGAACATTCTACATCATTTGAATTGAAACTAATCTCAAACCTCCTTCCTGTTTAGGCAAACACTAGTTCTCTCATTTAATGTTTGCTTCCTTGGATACTTTAGCCTTTCCTGTCCATAAGATGTTCCTAATGCATTTTTAAATCTCTTTAGTCGACTTCTTAGGCATGAATAAATGTGCCAACCAATGATACCTAGGTTTCTCAAAACTAAGGATATGAGTTAAGTCTACCAATTATAGACAAAAATCTATTCCACTGGTTATTAATTTTGTCCTTGAATTTTTCCAAAAGAGGAATACAATATGCATCTTTGGGCTTCTTGATGGTTCTAGGCACTCCAAGGTTTCTGAATGTGGAGTGAATAGCCAACCCTGTGATGCTACTTAGGATTTATGTGTTTTGAATATAAAAGGAAACATATAAGTTGCTCTTGTTCATATTTTAACCTCAATAGTTCAAATAATACTTTTAGAATCATCAATAGAAGCTTTAGAGAATAGGGGTCAACTTCACAGAATAGCATCCAATCATCTGTAGAAGCTAAGTGGTTGATTTTTAAAACCTTTCTTTTATGATGAAAAACAAACCTGCTATCCCTGGAAGTGTAGTGAAGTGCGGAAGAAGCGTTTGGACCAGTCTTGGGGAAAATCAGAACCAGATTGAAGTGGTGTGTACAGCTATTGTTCTGAGGAACAGTAACCAATGAAGGGAAAAATAAAACAATAAGCAAACAGCAGGAAGAAGATTTGCAGCATTCAAGTAGGAAAAGGTGGCAGCTCTAAGGAGAAGGAGAAGAATGACATTCATAATGTTCCAAGTTATAATGCTTCCAAATTATGATCTTTATTGGAGCAATTTTATAGGGGACAATATATAAACATTTTCGCATTTCAATTTGTTTTAAAAAAAAAAAGTTGAGATTGCTGGAGGGAACAAATTCTAACCAATTCGCTTATAAATTGCTTCAGTTTCTGCGATTGCCTGTTGTTAAAGCCAGTCTCTAACTTGAGCTAAAGTATCTATGAATCTTCATGCACAGCCAATACCCACACCAACCTGAGGTAATTGAGAAGACTGAGGTTGAAAATAGACACAAATGAGTAATTCCATACCTTCCGTAGCTGGTCATTTCACCGTCCCCTCAACTTCTTCAACCCCATATTCCCACGGTTCTGCTGATAGGTGGCCCTTCAATTCTCTGTTGCGAAACTGCAAACACATTCACCAAGTCACCCCAATTCACGCTAAAATCATAAGAAGCAACAGTCACCAAGACCCTTTCGTCGTTTTTGAGCTGCTTCGTGCTTGCTCCAACCTCCATTCCCTTGACTACGCCTCCAAGATCTTCTCTAACACTCAGCGGCCCAATGTCTACCTGTACACAGTTCTCATTGATGGCTTTGTTTGTTCTGGGCATTTTATTGATGGGATTCACTTATACCGTCAAATGCTGAATGTCGCCATTGCACCTGATGACTATGTTATCACTTGGGTTATAAGGGCTTGTGGGCGTTGTCTGGGTTTGGAAGAAGGCAGACAAGTTCATTGCCAGGCTTTGAAACTTGGGTCCAGTTCAAATAGAACAATTAGAATCCGGATTTTGGAGTTTTATGGGAAATGTGGCGAATTTGAAGATGCTAACCGCATTCTCGACGAAATGCCTCAAAGAGATGTCGTTGCAATGACAATCATGATGGATTGTTATTTTGATCGAGGTTTGGTTCAAGAGGCAAATGGAATTTTCAGCTCGATTAAGAAAAAAGATACAGTTAGTTGGACTGTAATGATTGATGGGTTGGTAAGAAACGGAGAAATGAACAGAGCTTTAGAGACATTTAGAGAAATGCAAAGGCAAGATACGAAACCTAATGAATTTACTATTGTTTCTGTGCTATCTGCTTGTTCACAGCTTGGGGCCTTGCAGCTTGGGAGATGGGTGCATTCTTATATGGGTAGGCATGACATTGTCCTCAACCATTATGTTGGTGGTGCTTTGATCAATATGTATTCCAGGTGTGGGGATATTGATGAGGCTCAAAGGGTTTTCAGTGAGATGAAAGAGAGAAACGTAATTACCTACAACTCTATGATTGTGGGGCTGGCCCTGCATGGAAAGAGCATCGAGGCTGTAGAGTTGTTCTTGAGGATGTTAAAGCAAGGATTTAAACCAACGGGTGTCACTTTTATAGGTGTCTTGAACGCTTGTAGTCATGGCGGTCTAGTGGACTTGGGATATAAAATCTTTCGCTCAATGGATAGAGATTACGGGATTGAACCACAGATTGAGCATTGTAGTTGTATGGTTGATCTTCTTGGTCGTGTGGGTAAGCTTAAGGACGCTTTTGATTTAATTAGTCGGATGAAAGTAGCCCCAGATCATATTATGTTGAGTTCTCTTTTAAATGCTTGTAAGATTAATGGCAATCTTAATTTAGCAACACAAGTTGCAGAAAAGTTGATGGCTTGTGGAGATGCTGATTCAGGCAATTATGTGTTACTAGCAAGTGCATATTCTTCCTTGGGGAAATGGGAAGAGGCTGCTCAGGTGAGAGCAAAGATGAAGGAATACGGAATTGAGAAGGAACCAGGCTGCAGTTCCATTGAGGTGAACAATGAGATTCATGAGTTCCTTTTAGGAGATACGAGACACCCTCAGAAGGAACAAATCTACCTGAAGCTAAAGGAGTTGAATAAAGTATTGACATCAGAAGGGTATTCTCCGGCAACGCAGATAGTGTTACACGATATTGAGGACTGGGAGAAAGAATGGGCTCTGTCAATTCATAGTGAAAAGCTAGCGATATGCTATGGATTAGTTGCTAGTAAGCCCTTTACCACGATAAGGGTTGTCAACAATTTGAAGGTATGCAATGACTGTCACACAATGATCAAGCTCATTTCTAAGATTACTAGCAGGAAAATAGTGCTGAGGGATCGGAAAAGGTTTCACCACTTTGAAAACGGGAGTTGTTCTTGTGGAGACATTTGGTGATAGGATGACAAATCTCTTCAGTGTGTTCTTTCTGTAAGGATGCTTTTCCCTGGTGTATATTCCTTGATTTATTTGCTTGTACATTTTTCTTAAAAAAAAATTGAGAAAAACAAAAAAAACAAATAGATTTAGAATATCGGCTTTGTTACTTTCTGAATTATATATCTTTATTTGGATAAGTATCCCAATTGAAATCATTATCGATCGAGTACCTATTTAGATTTCATTAAATTAGCGTTTGTCAGTTATATCAAGCCTGATTGCTTAAATATTTCCTAAATTTTTTTAAAATTATATAATAGCCTATTGTGATATTATGCTGTATATTTTATAAGTTTATATTAACTCTATCTCTAAAAATTATAATAATAATTAATAGCTATAATTAATATAGAACAATAATTTTCAAATATTTTTTATATAAATAATAACCACAATTAATATAAAAAAGATAATTATTATTATACAAATATGAAATTAGGAACAATACAAAGTATTTAAAATATTAAAATTTCATCATATAATAAATAATAATTACATCAAAATATTAAATAAAAAGAACAGTAAATATTCTTTACTCTTAAACTATTACAATTTATGACGAGTTCATAACAAGGAAACAATCAAATATAAATAAAATTAAAAGAAAAGGAAAAATCTCATCATTTGGTACAAAATTCTCATCATTTAGAGGAGTTTCATCATCATCATCATCATCATCATCATCATTCAAATTTAATGCATCAAATGACTTGTCAGTGCTTTGTCATCCAAGATTATCTTTTAAGTTATTAACATCTACCAAACTCAGTTTCTCATAAACCCAATCATGCTAAAAAATTGATATTATTAATGTAAATTGGATTTATTGAACTATTTATAATATTAGGAGTCATAATAAATCATAAAATTTAATTATTAGAAAATCACAATAAACTATGTCGAAACTACTAATGATAATAACATAACTTTCCCGAAGTTTTAAATTATAACGAGCTCTGATCTTTTTTTTTCTTGGAATGAATAAATTCAAATATGCTCCAGTTCCGTTTACAGCCTATTGTATTTACATATTAACTTAAAATCCGAATTGCAAACCTTTTTTGTAATTCTAGTGAATAACATTCTCCTATTAACTTCAACATTTTTTTTGTAAAATTCGGTCTAAAATAGATATTAGGATTTTAAAACGTCCCAGTTGCAAACAATAGAGAAGAAAGTTGTCTTTCCTATCTTTTATTGATGACCGCAAGATACTGTAACGCCCCAAATTAGGGGTTAGAAGATTAACGGAAATTATTTCATATGTGCTTAATTGTGCAGAAGTATCTTGGCATGCATTCATTGCATTTTCCGGGTCAATTGATTTAATGAGATTTCTGATTTGTTCGGACATTCTTAATATAATTTTAGTAATTTTTGT
>JANZXV010000211.1:27684688-27702509 GCA_027576455.1 Erythroxylum roigii | reverse complement strand
ATCAAGTAATACAAAAATCACCAAAAAGAAAGAAAGAAAAACTCTATTCGGAGCTTAATTTGTAAAACTGGAAATCTAGACGTCTCTTTCGATCTTCCTTGTTTGATCCACTTTCGCAAGATGACGATTGCATTTTTTAGGCTTCATAAGGTTCTTAAATAGTCCCATAGGGTCTTAGGGGTGTAACTAAGGTTTTCACCCCTTGATTGGTTCCAAAAATGCCCCCAAATTCTAAAATAGATGGAAAAAGTCGCATCTGAGAGGCCTCTGTCACGATCGTGACTTTAGAAAATTACTTCTATCACGATCGTGACAATTAAGTCACGATCATGACTTTGAGTGATTCTCTTCTATCATCATCGTGACCCATGCAAATTCAAATCTCTTGTTCTTCACCTATCTAATTTCCAACAACCATATCATATACCTCAAGAAATATATAAATAAGAATTAAAACGTGCACTACCACATAAATACTTTTTTTTTTGAAATCAAATAGAGAACGCTTCATTAAAAGCAATTGTCCGCTGCTAAAGCAGAAGAAATACAAACAGGGAATGATAAATCCCAATAAACAAGACCTGACAACGAACTAGCATTTCTCGCAAGAGTGTGCGCAGCACAGTTCGCAGATCTTTTACAAAACCCAAAATAAACATCATTTATGGAATTACTAAGAAATAAGCAATCATTAACAATAAAATCCACTTCCGATCGATTGCGACTATTTGATAAAAGACTCTGAATAACTAATTGCGAATCTGATTCAATGATAACCGAGTGTAAATTTTTCATTTTAACCCAGCTTAATGCTTCACGAATACCTATAGCCTCTGCTGTTAACGGATCCAAAACTCTCGGAAAGATATTACTACCAGCTGCTATACAAATACCATTATTGTTCCGAACAACAAAACCAACACCAGTCTTCTTCGACTCTTTAAGATAAGTGAAACAATATTGCATATGGTTAAATAAATTGAAAAATTACCATAACTTTGTCCAAAGTATTTTTAAACAAGTTGTCTTCCTTCAAGTTTTTAGCATGCTTCAGGTAAGGTAATTTTGTTCTTGCAATAATCCCCAACTTGCTTGAAAATTTTACATATTGGGTCTTGTCTACAAGACGACCTTGCGAGTATCAATGTGTATTGACAACTAGCTATTCATTGAAAAATTTATTCGTTGCAATTCACAACTTCTAATTATACCTTTACATCTTTTTTTAATATTAACATTGGAGCTTGACAACAAATCAATAATGATAAGAAAATATACATTAACACATGTAAATATATATTTAAGCATAAGTTTATTTTTAGGTGTTCAAGATTAACAAACCTACAGATCCCTTTGTACTAGTTGATTCATTGTTAGTTGAGGAAAATTGAGGCTATTCCTGACTAATTTCATTGGTGGCTGAGGTCGAATGGTATTGTTTGCTAGGAACTGATTGATCTAGTTGAAGTTGTACACCCCTCTATTCTACAATTTTGATACTTGCCACCTTTTTACCTTTGTTTCTACCAAGTGTCATTATATTGGATATCTATAAAAACAAACATTAATTTTATTAACATTACAACACATCCAATCATCATTGCAAACATATATTCAATCACTAACATTAATTGCATTAACATAACTTAATCATCAACAATACACATTAACATAAGTCAGCATTTAACAATCCGCATAAACATAACTCAATCATCAATAATTTGCATTAACATAAGTCAACCATTAACTACATGCAATAACATAATTCAATCATCAATAATATGCATTAACATAACTCAATTATTAACAATCCGCATTAAATAAGTCAATCATCAACAATATGCATTAACATAACTTAATCATTAACAATCCGCATTAACATAAGTCAACGATCAATAACATGCATTAACATAACTCAATCATCAACAAACTGCATTAAGATAACTCCATAATCAACAATCAGCATTAACATAACTCAATTACCAACAATTCGCATTAAAATAACTCAATCATCAATAATCTGCATTTAACATAACTCAAACATCAATAATACGCATTAATATAAATGTTACCAATATTACATTTCAAACAATATAAAGAAGACTTTTATTACCTTTAATATCAAGATCTTGAAAATCATCATCATTAATTGCATTATGATTCAACTCTTAATCGCTATTATATTGGGCCAAATTATCATCATTGTCATATAATTCATCCTCAATATAGTCTTAATCTCTTTATACGACAAGATTGACTTGTACTTCATTTGCTTCTAGTATATTGAGATCAATATCTCTCCTATGGAATGATGTTATATCTGCATCTTCTATTTGTAGGGTTCCATTATTCAACTTCAATTCAATCTCTTGATATACTTCATCACCATCTTCACCCATTATACCATTTTTCCTTTCACAAAAATCAAAAAGATTTTGGTGTTGAAACTTTTGAACAACTTTCCAATTGCTGCCTAATACAATGTTGTTGAGGTAGAATACTTGCTTCACTTGTGTTGCAAGCACAAAAGGTCATTATCATACCATGTGTTACTAACGTTGATGCTATTAATATTACCATTCACTTTTATGTTCATCCCTTTGTCACCAAGATTAAACCATTTGCACTTAAATAGAACAACATTTTTTATTCTTGATGTAATGTAACAGAAGTCAATAAAATCGACGTGATGTTGTCTTTCAGCAACAACCCTACAATTTTGGCTTCTAAGTTGACTGTCACAATCTTTTATTTGAAATCTAACTACATTAACAATGCAACTTGTATATTTTTTTACCATACATATGAGGCCTACATGCTAAAGCATATAATGTTGTTGTATATAAATAGACACAGGACATGTCATATGCCCTTTAGTACTCCATCCAGAAAAATTGTCATAAGCTAGAAAATTATTTACAGTCTACAAAACAGTTGCATGCTTTATAAATGTTTCACCTTTAACAACACCATAAGTTTCTAATCCAACCTCCCAGAGATGGTTTAAGTCATCAATCAATGGTTGCATATATACATCGATATTCTTACCAGGAGCAGTAAGTTCTACAATAAGTAAAGACAATAACAAAAACTGCTCCTTCATACACTTCTATGGAGGTAAATTGTATGGCATAAGAATAACTGGCCACATACTGTAAGAAGTACGAATTAAATTCATTAGAGTCTAAACCAAGTTGAACATTACAACAACCATCTGTAAAACATGGAAACTTTCCATAAAAGTATTTTCATGCCTTTGAGTCTACTAGATGATGCATAATGCTATCATCAATGAGTTTCTCTTTATGCCACCTCAAATTTACGGTTGTTTTTGTTGACATAAAAAACCTTTGTAATACGGTTGTTTTTGTTGACATAAAAAAACCTTTCCTATCATCCACTTGTCACCTTGATGTACCACAAATGGGACATTCTTTAATGTCCTTCCAAAATATAGCATAATCATACTTACAAGCATATATTAATATATATCCTAATCCAAGGTCCCTTAATAATTTCTTTGCTTCATGGTAAGATTTGGGCAATTTGTGTCCAGTAGGTAATGCATCATTGACAAGTCAATTAACATGTCAAAAGATTTGTTACTCCATTTATTATATACCTTCAAATGTAACAACTTAACAACAAAAGATAGTTGTAAGAATTTTGAACACCCTGGATATAATTCTTCTTGAGTAACTTTCAATAACTTACAAAAATTATCTTCTATAATACTACTAATTATGTTAGGCAAACCATTATCATTCATAGTCTCCATATAATTCCCCAAATCCTCTAACATCTCTCCAATCCCATCATCACCATCATCGTTAATATCACAATCCTCTACATCATTATTGTTACTACCGTTATCAATTGTATCAATGCTTATAGCATTACTTGCTTCAGAACGTTTGCCATGATAAATTTATGGATTGTAGAATTTATCTATGCCTCGGATTAGTAAGTGATTATATATCACGTCTTGACTTTGAATGTTCACATTTAATCAATCTATACGGGAACAACTAATACAACATTATAAACCTATTTGATCTTTTACAAATTTCATGAAACTCTTAACTCTTAAGTATTTAGTGAACTATTTCAGATAAGACATACAACTTTTGTTCATAATGCTATACAATTAAATTAAATTACTAAATGCAATTTAAGTTCTAAATAACATAATGGAAAATCAATACAAGTTAACTTACTAAGATTTAATTCAAACAAATAATGAAATTGAGCATGGTAATGAAATTGACCATGCTAAGAATAAGAAGCAAAAACCCATCTCAAAAGCAACATGTACAAGTAGTGAGTTTTAAACATACCTCTTAATTCTCAAGCAAAAACTGTAAGATCTAATTCAATTTCTACTTTCGCTATTATAAGCTTCAGTACCTCCTGTTGGAAAGCATTTGTAAATAAAGTATTAATATCATTATTCATAACAAGCATATCAAGCTACTCTTAACAAAGAATCAATTAAAAGCAAGTATAAAGGAGGTTTTTCCCTTCAGATTTGATTTTAAAAACCAATTTGTTAAATATTATAGAATTACGATCTTGATATATCAATAACAATTCACTTTCTTTTTAACAAAAATAGAGATATATCTAGACCTAGAAATATTGAAAATTAAGTATATCCCCATTTGGATCAATTTTCATAATATACCATTTGGAATAGTAGTCCGTTATAGGGTTGAGTTACCTAGCTAGTTACCTGGGCAAACCTTTATGCCTTGATTAAGTTGTAGTCGAGATAAGGAGAATAGGTTATGTAAGGGTTTAAATTAAAGTGGAATTGGAACAAGAACTACCTAACACAATCCCTATAATTAAGCTTAAAGAAGGCAATATTCTTATAGAGGCTAAAGTTTGCGTCTCATACAAATGAACGTATATATGTAAATCTCATTCATATGAGAACTTCCTTTAAAAAGTCTTATTCATATATACAAAAAATTGAAGAATTTCTTAGAGAAGAAAAAAATCAAACACTTGAAGAAGAATAAGAAAGTACTTAAGACCATATAAGGTGACAATACTTGTTGGAAGAGTAACGAATCCAAAACAAAAATGGTAAAAGTTATTTGATTTATAGGAAAACAATAATGCGGTACGCTCTTTATCAAATTTTTATGATGATAATGATGATTGTGATGTTGATCTTTTATATGATAAGTTATTCGAAGGCTCAGAGGTTATGAGGTTGAAAAGGAAGGAATTATCTTTCAAGCATAAAGAAATTTTAAAGGAAGAAATTATATGTATGACATGATAAAACCTAATAGCATGGTCATTGACAATGATAATGAGCATAATTTGTTGCATATGAATGAGACACTGAATAAAAGAGATTAATGTCCTGAAAGAATCATTGCCTAGATTCACTATATGTAGTGAAAAATTGAACAACATGTTTGAAGCCTAAAAGAGTCTAAATAATAGGCATGAAATTGGGTTCTCTTATCAAAGTGCACCATACAATGCCAATACATTTTTCTATAATGCTTATCGTGATGAATCATTACTTTAAGTCATCTCATAAGTATGTGACATCAAATTCTAGGCATGAAAACTTCAACACTTATACCTCATCTTCTAGGTCTAAAGGTAGAAAGGATTTCAATTTATGAAGAATCGCTAAATTTATTCTTTAAAAAGGAGGTAGAGCTACTAATGGAATCATTACTTGAATGACCACTAATCAAGAAAGATATGAATGTATACCTTCTTACAAAGAGTAGGGAGAAGAGTGCAGATAAGTAATATAGTACACAAATTGCAAATCTACATATACTCCTCTTGATCACCTTCGAGTTATAGGGATATTAGTATAGATTGTAGATTTATCTCAAGCGACTTTCATAAGCTAAATAATTTATTTAAGAGGAAATTTCAAGCTTATTTAAGAGTGACCAATGGCTCAAATTAAGATAAGATTAAAATTCATATTCACGAGACCATTCTAATTCTTAAGACCACTTGCTAAAATTGGGAGATGTTTCGAGTTTTTACTTCAAATAAATGTGTGATAAGTAGACTTGACAATTGGACAAACCATGCATGGGTCGTCCATGATCAAAGCCTGTGCTAAATATTCTAAATTCAAATTGGGTTTAGCCCGAGGCCTAATCAAGCCCAAAGCTAGCAGCTCAAGCCTAAGTTGTGTCAGTGTTCAATTGGGCGTATAACTTATGGCCTAAGCTGAAGCTTATTCAAGCTTAGTAAGCTCAACCTAGCTAGATCAAGCCAAATAAAATAGAGTTGTTTAAAGATTTCATATCAATTCACTTAGTCACTTAACAATGTTGTTTTGTTATAAAATGATGCCTTTTATATATAAATGAGTTTAGGTTTCAAGCTAGACTTAAACTATGGAGCTTGAGCATAAGTTATGTCAAAAGCTCAAAAATTATTGAAAATTAACCTAAAATCTATTTAACTTATATAGAACTTGTTGATTTAGATTAGGTCGAACTAGGTTCGGCCTTTTTACCAAGCCTAGTGACAAGCTGATAAGCAAACCAAATGGTTCTCAAACTTGTAGATCAATTTCTAGTTTTTATTGACAAAAATTTTAATTGGTGTTGTTCAACTCTAAATAGCGAAAGTTATGTTACTTTTATTGTAGCCTTATAACTACATTAAGACTTAAAAGGGTAACTGACACTCCATAAGCTAATCACATAGCCCCTAAAAGGCTCATATAACCTGAAGTTAATGAAATCATTCAAAGTTAGACCATAATTTAAATTTATACTTAAAAAATTAGAATTTGAGTTGAGCTCAAATTTTTTTAAATTTTTTTTGGAATGCTTAATTTTAGGATTTTTTTCGAGTTTTGATTCAATCTCGATCTTTATGGTCTAAACTCAATTCAAAGTCCGAACTTCTTTGTCATACAAACCAACGTCACCTTATATGTTTAAACAAAATATAATAATTTTATGTTTAATAACTAGTTACTTTTAGGCCTGTAAAGCTCAATTAAATTAAGTTAAATACTATGGGGATCAATTGAATTTTAGATTATCTGAAATTTGATCGGACATAAATTTGCACCAAAAGTTTTAGACGTGATCAAATTTTAGGCCAACTAAAAAATTTATGGCCGTTACCATCTCTACTCCTGTTCGCCCCTGCTTTCACTTTCACATTCAACCACTTGTGCAACTCTTGCCGTAGCCGTATTTGTCAACCTTAGTATAAAAGTAAGCCCCTAAATCGAGTCGATAAAGCTACAGTGGGACAACCAATCTCTTGTTAGTATAAATCTTTTGCCCAACTCAGCCATTTAACTAATATTAAATGGCAAAGAAGGGTGGCTGACAATAATATGAACCATGAGTCATGCTTCAATCAAACTAAAAAAGTGCTCTCTGAAGCATCGTCATGAAGTGACAAGTTGTCCCCCAAAAAGTCATGAGGAGACGTAGATTGATAAGGAAAACTTTGATCAAATTGCTTATCTGGACCAATTTTAATCTAACAAAAGCTATGAGCCTAAAAACAAGGGCCAATGACTCTATAATGTTGTTTAGACGTAGTTTAATTGGTAGGAGACTCTCCAAAATGTTTCTACCATTAGATAATTTAAATTCATATCTTCTTATTGAATCTTTGAAATTTTATAACATTTATTTAAAGATTTTGTATTAGAAAGTTTTCGGTATTGAATATATTACTTAATTTTAAATCAATGATTCATTAAATGACTTAGTTATGGTTAATATATTATTACAATAATTTATTCATTCAAAAAATATTTATTATAAGTTCATTAAAAAAAACTATTATAATAGATCATCAAAAACGTTTCTCTTTTTGTTGCCAAGCAGAAAATTAGGTAAGGATTGGTAGCTGGTAACACCAATGAAGCAATCGTTTACAGGTGGAAGAGATTTAACGATGGATATTAATTTAATCAATAATTTTGTTAAGAATGATCTCATGATAATTTTAGGCGTATACTAACTCTGATTCATAATAAGTGTCGTATTAGATATATTTTAATTATTCAAAATAAGTGTCATTCTTGACTTTGTATGCATATTTATAATTTTACTTCTAAAAGTGACCTTTAATTTCTCTCACATCTTAATTACACAGATTCTATTTTCAAGGCACTTTAACATGTAATTAATAAAGGTATATTAGATATTTCATTAACTTTCTTAATAAGTATGCATTCCTCTAAAACGACACTTATTATAAATAAGAGGGAATATCATAAACATGAAACATGTTAGACGAATCCTTCTCGATATGATTCCTAGCTTGTGGTGGATCCAGTGGGACATTGTCCTTTGGCCAGTGTTGTTGAGGCTCATTAATAAGCTACGTGTTGGATTCTCCTGCAAGCGTCCGTGGCATTAATATTTGTATACTAATTATTGCGCTTGACCTAGCGAGGCTGGGGATGCATTATAGTATGAATTATTGCAGGAAAGTTCGTAATCTTTCTATGTCCTTTGTTATGTGCTTTATTAGAGGCAAACACGTGGGAAGTATGACAACCATATGAAATTTTCATACGAGAAGATGAAGAGCTAGACAATCAATGAAAGAAAAAAAGAAAAGGCAATCAATTGATGCTGAACATACATGGGATTCTTGTTCCTTGTATTATTGCTTTGTTTTCGTGTTAATAATGGGAGTTACATTTGCTTTGTCATGTGTTTTTAAGTCACGTTTTAATAATTAAGAGGACAAAAGACCACGCCCATCTGTGGCGGCATTGTGAATGTTTTGGTCCTGAGAAGAACTGGTGGGTGGCCATAGAAGAGCAATCAGTCGTTTTCAGTATCTGAATCACCAAACTTCTTGGCAATAATTCAGCATTGTTTTTTGATAAATAAATCAATAATTTCGCACTATATTCACTTTCAATCAAGTATTACAAGTCTAAAATTTTATTTCCCTTCTAGGACTTCTAAAAGTTTTATTTGAGTTCTAAAATCCTGCAACACGTGGCAACGAAGGCGGGGCTGTGTTAGGTGTGATAGGGCAATTGCTCCCATTGGGTCCAAGAAAAAATAAATATTTTTAAATAATTATATTTAGTAAAAAAATTAACAATAGGAAAAAATATATATGTGTCCAAAATTTTGCCCCACTAAACTTTTTAAGTCTCTCTCTGCCCCTGCGTGCCAGAGTTGAAGTTTGGTGTTTCTTGCGTAGAGAACTCAATATTGCTCGAGCAATTTTTGACCACATGACCTTCATTGAAAATATGAAACTTTGGACCTCCAGTCAAGAAGACGTTGCAATAAATAAACCCTTGAGGGGTTTTTCTCAAAGTTTATTTTTCAAGTAATAATAGTGAAAAAAATACTACAAATTTGGAGAGGATGGTTTAAATTTAGGGTTATATAGGTTGTACTAAATTATCCGTTATGTACAACTTAACTCTTTCTTCGCACTTTTTCAAAGAAGTTATTTGTGTAATTTAAACCCGTGATCTTTTAGTTACAAAAGAGTAATCTTATCAATTAGCTCCAAGGCTCGCTAATAAATCCTCCTTTATTTGCTTGTTTTATATATCCTACTAATTCGGGGAAACATTTCATCTAATAATTTACCCTTCTCTTATTTTTCTCTTTCAATTTTCTTCTTAAACATTCAATCAATTAGATCATTACCAAATTGTTTATGTAAACAAATTAATAACAATCCTGGTTCTTTGTTTCCTTCAACATGTAATTGATTCTATAAACTATAATCCAATCACAATGTTCCAGGTTGGGTTCTTGCATCCATTTTCATGTCCAAATAATTCACGTAAATCAAGGATCATGAAGTGATGGCAATAATTCAACATTGAATGGATTAGAATCAAATATGCTTTCAATGATGCCAAGAACCGTGTTTAAGTTCAATGCTTCGCTGTTGAACCTAAAGATAACTTAAGCCTCTTTTTCTCATTTCTCTTCTCCGGTAGGTGAGAAAACAGATTAAATCCAGCTTTTCTCTTTGTCTAGAACCATATAATTATTTGATGCGAAGAAAAGCAAGAGCTATAGATTAATAATCTACGTAAATAAACTAAATCAAGACCAGTGTGCCAGGTATTCAACTAGCTGACTGAGAACTAGTCTAGATCTACTCTTTCGGGGAGTCCTTTAAACAAGGTATAGTACAGTAAAAAATGAGTAGCATAACACCGGTTGTTGTTGTTTTGAATGAGCAAAAGACATCATAAAATGGAGAGAATATAGTACTATTATTTCAATATTTTATTCAATTGTCAATTTACAGTGTTGTTCCCATGTGGATTTACATTATCACAACTAAATACGTGGTGACAATGATCATGTCATGTGAATTTATTATTGGACATGTATGTGTATGGCACGTCAGATATATTATAAAGTCCTAACTTAATAATTGTTTATGGTAATTAACTCAATATCTTTTACTGCATCAGAAAATATCATTAAAATGAAGAATTCGAATTCTAGGACTAAAATTTATATTTAGGCTCTGTTTAATAATTAACTGATTGTATTAATTATTAACTCATTTGTCAGGAATAATAAGTGCATAACATCGGACCTTAACTTGAAAACCAACCAAAGTAGAACAGGTGGCAGGTTGTCAGAAACTTACTGGAATGAACTGAAATATTTGGTCACAGCTCAATAAAGATCTAGCATGAAAGTTGCTGGTTTCTTGGGATTGATACCTTCCTTCTTTCTTTTTTTTCCTTTCACGAAAAATAAGTGGCAATTGACATTTCCACTCAACAACCTTATTGTGTACAAAAAATTATATTTTGCACTTTGTCCTTTACGGACAAAGTCCCTACGTCAAACATTAGGTTGCACCATTTCATATACAGATAACACTACGTTACACAACCAACTTCATCTCTATATATAGCTATCCCTAGTCTAAATCTGATCACAAAACCGCCCTCTACTCTCCATTGTCACCGGATATTGGTATTTGGAGTGAAACTTGAATAACATTTCTTGCCACTGTCTTTCATGGCAGAATCCTACCCTTTTCTACCCGTCTCAAATCATTCGAACTACACTCCTCTCCCAGATGAGAGACAGTCCGGTGAGTCACCAGCGGGGGACGGCCGTGGATCGAAGAAAGTGCTCTTAATGATCTTTTCCGGGCTGTTTCTGATTGCTTTCCTGTCCGCTTTAACGGACACTAACAAGGTGTCGACCGAACTTCCAAAGCAAACGTCAGGAAATGAAAATGTGGCATCTGTCACATCGACCAGGCCGGAGAGTTTGCAACCGGCGTCAAGAAGCAAAGCGGCAGGCGTGTCGGAGAAGGCAAACGTGGCTGTGGGACTCAAGGACTTTGGGTGGAACAATAGCATGTTGTCTTGGCAAAGAACGGCTTTTCATTTCCAGCCTGAGAAGAATTGGATGAATGGTACTTTGCGTTCTCATTTCATTGTTCGAGAATTCGTTTTGTTTAACAACATAAAACAAAAGCATTGAAATGTCTCAGTTTCCTTCGTTTCTTTCAAAGATTTTGTTTGTTTTCTTCAAAATTTTAGGATCATTTCTTTAAAAAAGTCAGCAATGATTGTTGTAGCAGCACAGGAGTCCAGATCTTCAGTCCAACATTACTCTGTCTTATTCTGTCTCATAAAATTTTAGTTATTTATTTTGTGAGACTCACGCAGATCTCATGCGAGACTTGCATAAATAAATAGCTAAAATTTATTAGACACAATAAAATATCGTAACTCACCTTAGAAAATTATGACAAGATTTCTTACCTGATATGGAATTCAAAGAAAATATTCTCGCGACCGAGTAAAACTAAAAACACGAGTTGTTATTTCCTAGCATATAGGACCTGTGGGGCCAGTTTCGACTTGTTAATAGCACTTTAATTGGCACGTGGACCTCTAGTTAGAAGGTTTAGGGACTAACCTTTTTTCTTACATGTAATCCTAACACGTGTAAAATTAATAATTGCTGTTCGACGTGGACGTCAGATAGCTTTTTAATATATGGAAAACAATATTAATCAGTTAAAAATGATTAACTTGACTAATTCTTGGAATTACTATTTTCTGGTATTTTAATACTTTCTTTTTTCTCTATCTTTGGGTGCGGCGATGGGGACGTTCGGACATCAATTGCTGATTCAGATCCTAATGGTAAGAGCCGACGACTATTTTCTTTGTTTATGAAAATTTTTATTAACTTAGATCTTGTTTGGCAATCAGCTATTTGCATTAGTTGTTAGTTGATAGTTAATTATATAAGCTATTTTGACCAGCGGATTGTATCAGCTGTTTGTTAGAGATATTTAATAAAATTAGCTGCTTAGTATTAACTATTTATGTATAAAACGACTTATAAGAACATAACTTTTAAAAAAAATTTATAAGGATATGATAATTCTTATAGCTTATCTAATTAAAAGGGCAAACTCACAAAGCTCTGTTTAGGGAGAGTAACTAAGGTTCATCCTCGCTCTATTTATTTAACGGAATAGTTATTGACTAAGAAGACTTTAATTAGTTTGCAACTAATTGTTCAGGTGTATTTGGTTGTCAAGCATTAGACCCTTTTTTTTTTAATCTCTAAATCTCCTATTCATTTATTGGAGTGATCGTAACAATTTTCTACTTGATCATAGACTATGCGAGTGCATAGTAGCTTTTAGATCCTGTATGATTATTGAGGCAATTGTTAATTCATCCACATATTTGAAACTAACATCATACCTTCAAAATCTGTAGGTCCATTGTTTTATAGAGGATGGTACCACTTCTTCTACCAGTACAATCCTAATGGTGCTGTATGGGGAGACATAGTCTGGGGCCATGCTGTGTCTAGGGACTTAATCCATTGGCTTCACCTTCCATTAGCCATGGTTGCTGATCAATGGTATGACCAAAATGGAGTCTGGACTGGCTCCGCAACAGTCCTCCCAGATGGTAAAATTGTAATGCTCTATACCGGGTCTACTAATGAGTCTGTTCAGGTGCAGAATCTAGCTTATCCAGCAGACCATAACGACCCTCTTCTCCTAAACTGGATCAAATACTCCAGCAATCCAGTTATAGTCCCGCCGCCAGGTGTTGGTGCCAAGGACTTCCGTGATCCGACAACAGCTTGGTTGACTTCAGAAGGGAAATGGCGTATTACTATTGGCTCTAAAGTTAACAGAACTGGTATAGCATTGATCTATGACACAGAGGACTTCATAAATTATGAGTTTGCTGGGCAGATACTTCATGCTGTTCCTAGCACTGGCATGTGGGAATGTGTGGATTTTTATCCCGTGTCTAATACAACTGAAATTGGGCTCGATACTTCTTCCAATGGCCCTGATGTGAAGCATGTGGTCAAGGTAAGTCTTGACGATACGAGGCATGATCACTATGCAATTGGAACGTACAACGACAAGACTGGTAACTGGTATCCAGACAATTCTGAGATTGATGTCGGCATAGGCATTAGATATGACTATGGTGTCTTCTATGCATCCAAGACGTTTTATGATCAAATGAGAGCACGACGTGTGCTATGGAGTTGGATTGGGGAGTCTGATAGTGAAGCTGCCGATGTGATGAAAGGATGGGCATCGCTTCAGGTACAAGTTCTTTTCTTGATCAACATTAAATAGCAGAATTATTGTGATTTATAGAGATTGGAAGTAAACTTAAAATCATTTAAGAGCTCTTGGGACTCTGAATTTCACTCGTAGGATCACTTGAAGGGTTATTTTTTGTGACGTAGTTATGATCGTACAACTCTGCTCCACAGGGCATTCCCAGGACAATTTTGTTGGATACAAAGACTGGCAGCAATCTACTACAGTGGCCAGTGGACGAGGTAGAGAAGTTGAGATTAAGAAGCCAAAAATTTAAAAATGTTAAGGTCAAACCACGGTCTGTTGTCCCACTTGACATTGAAGCAGCCACACAGGTCTGTATTCTTAAATTTTGGTGACTCAATTAGAGTTAATATATGTAATGTTATACGAGGAAACCATGTATTCTTCCTGTTGAACTTGCATCAACTTGGTAATGTAAAACAGCTAGACATTGTTGCCGAGTTTGAGTTGGACAAGAAAGCTTTGGAGAGCATGTCCGAAGCCAATGAGGATTTCAGTTGTAGTAAGAGCGGTGGAGCTTCTCAACGCAATACATTAGGACCATTCGGTCTTTTGGTTCTTGCAGACAATAGTCTTTCTGAGCAGACTCCTGTATACTTTTATATTAGTAAAGGACGAGACAGCACTGTCAAAACTTATTTCTGCACAGACCAAAGAAGGTAAACCAAACTCTAATCCTGTACCTTTACTTCTTGCAACATTATCTGATTAATGTTTGTTTTTCATCCAGGTCATCGATCGCAAATGATGTTAATAAACATGTTTATGGAAGCTATGTTCCCGTATTAGAGGGTGAAAAGTTCTCTGTGAGAATATTGGTATGTTCATCTAACCTTAGAATACTGTCATCCTATCGTGCATGAGAAGAACGGTTCTTAACATCTATGTGTGTTAACCAGGTGGATCATTCAATCATCGAAAGCTTTGCTCAGGGTGGTAGGACATGCATCACTTCACGAGTATATCCAACAAAGGCAATTCATGGAGCTGCTAAGCTTTATTTGTTCAACAATGCAACTGAGGCCACTGTCACATCCTCGCTCAAGATATGGCAAATGAATTCTGCTTTCATACGCCCTTATCCCAATCTGTCAGACCGTCAATAGACTTCAACTTCATCCATCCAAGCACCTCATCTATTGCCTTATTTGTTCTCCATCAATTTCACCACTCACATTTTGGCAATTGCGTAGGAAGGGTAAAAATTTAGAATGTGGATCTTTCAAAATATTTATTGATTAAAGTGGAAGGTTGTTGTGCCACTGTTGACCGTAAGAAGCAAAGGTTAACTTGCAAGATTCGATTACTAAAGTAAATATTATCTTCAATTAATCATTGTCATTAATGTTCTTGGGCACCTTTGTGATAAAAGAACAAAAACTATGCCGACTGGCTAGTAAATTATGCTGCACATTTTATTGTAGGCGTCCATTATTTAACTACTACACCTATCGGGTGCCATCTTATCCTTCTAGAAGTTATGTTCGAGTTATGTTTCTCGAGACTCGCTCTGTAATTTACATCGAAGTACTTCCCTTAAAAAAAAAGAAGAAAAACTATGGGTCTAACCAACTAGAGATTTGGCACCATATCAGTTTCATACCCTTACATAAGTACTCTTTAATTTTCTCAAAATTTCAATTAAATTTTTTTAATTGAAATTTTGAGTTTTACCCTATCACAAGCGACTGTGATGAAATTATGGGAAGTTCAAATAAAGAAGAACAAGTCTTTATTCAAGGGGACATACCAAATTTAATAATAGCTTTATTTCCATGGTCATTGAAGTAACTTCTAAATTTTTGATAAAGAAGAGGGGATATGGCTCAACAAATATAGTGCAACATACGGAGGAGATCCTTAAGCCAAAAGAGTTGCCACTAGCACTACCATTAAAGTACAAACTTAAGAATTCCATTGATCTCATTTACAAGGAAAATGAAACTTCATCCACACCACTGATGATTCTCAATCATCAAAGGAATCAAAATTTACCATGGCCATTAGAAGAAGGTCATGGAGGAAATAAAAAACTGAGTCCAAAAGTAGCCTTGACACACAATTATGATTTAGTACCTGGAAATATTAGGGTATTTAATTTGTCAACTAAACAAAATATTATAAAAGACTTTTTGTCCTCTAAAAACCCTATTATTTTTAGTTTGTTGGAGATCAAACTTAAGTTAAACCAACTCCAAGAAGAATCCTAGTTTTTGGACAATAAATAGCATACGTTGAGCAATCATCAAACATAGCTTGATGGCCTTATTGTTATGGTTTACAACTTAGATCACATTTAGTCTTGTATTCTCAATTCTCTAAATAATATCTTCATCTATAGGTGAAGTTAATTTAATCTAACAAAATTGTTTAAATAACTTACGTATATATTTCAAATTTAGCATTTTAGAGCTTTCATCTTTGGGAAGACTTAAAGAAGATGCAACCACTTACTAATGGTCCCTAGAAAATTTTTTATGTGATTTTAACTACACACTATACATTAATGAAGCTGAAGGCCACTAAGTCAATATGAACAATGTAAGAATGACTCTCTAAATTGTGCTAATCAACTTGATTGTATAGAATTAAGATTTGAAGGCCACTACCTCACCTAGAATACTATCCAAAATGAGGTTAGATATATCAGGAAGAAACTTAATAGAGTAATGGTGGACTTAGAATGGTTACTTTAATTTCCTTTAAGCAAAGCAAGTCTCATCCTCCAACAACCTTAGATCATATGACAATTGAGGTCACATTGCATTCTTTCCATAGCACTAGAATTACCCCTTTTAGATTCTTCAATCATCTTGTTCACCTACAAAACTTTGAGTTTTTAATTAAAATAGGTCTACATACGAGATTTGATGGTTTTGAGTAACTCAAAATTTGAGGAAGTTACAAGAGATAAACTAGAAGATTAAAGTACTTATAATATGAACCTTAGGTTAGAAACCACCTAAACCTAAATTGCAAGGAATTGGAAGTTTAGGATTTTCTTCAAATCAAGTATGGAATTTGAGCCTAACTAAATCCACTAATTAGAGCTAAAGTGATAAGAATTTTATCATCATAGTTGCGTTAATAAGATCATAATAATTTCTTCTTAAAGAACAGAGAGAAAATTCTCACAAAGTGAAGAAAACTCTTGGTTTGATTGATATTATGTTCCTCATTAAATTACATCAGTAATATATCTTTTATCTATATATAATACCTAACAAATTTGTATCATAATCTAAGTTGAAAATAATAAAATAACTTTGAAAAGTCAATACTCATCTAAATAAAAATCTAGAGTTCAACACAAATAAAACATTTAATCTTATGTGATCGACGTTAGTATAAGACTCATATTAATGCTAATTTCATTCTAGAACTTTTCAAATACTCAACACAAATGAGTTCAATGATGGTTACAAGTCCACTTCTGCATTGGTTTAATTCCATTTCTTCGACCTCCTAATTCTTTTGCAATATTGCAATATAACACTAGTGTCAGTTACAATTTACTTTGTTATTCTCTAATTTGCTTCAAACTTTGTTCTTCATGTGTTAAGAATATTCCATCTTTGACATGTAGAAAAGTAGGATGCATAGCGATTTGCATGATTATTTGACTTGCCACTTGACTGGTCCATGCCCATTCGATGCCTAGGTCCCCGACGTGATTGCTTCACTACCACCATCCAAGAGCCAAATCCCCCTGTTGTGCCTGTATGGTCCCCACTACCCGAAATAGAGTCTTCCTGTTGATCTCTGGGGGCACCCCTTCCCAAAATATCGTCTAGGCCACATGTTGTCGTTGAAGTAATCGCCCCAATCCCATCGCCCTGCAACTCGTGGTTCCCCAGGTCAAGCGACTTGGTAGTAGCGGATGGACAGGCATGCACCTGGTGCCCATATGTTCCACAGTTAAAGCAAATCATATGTAGACCTTCATATTCCACACGGTAGGTGAATCCATCTAGTTCGACCTGGCCAACTAAGGGCTTATCAAGCTCAAGCTCAACGCAGACCCGTGCAAACTTACTGCAGTTAGCCAGGGTAGTGATCCTGTCGACCTTAACAAGTCGGCCAAGCCTAGATGTCATTGCCAGCAGCAGATCCTCATCGTAGTACTGGAAAGAAACTTCGGGGAAGCATGCCCATACCAGCGTAGACGCCACTGTAGCACATACTGCTGAGAAGTTCGACGACC